>CAUYLG010013204.1:0-51501 GCA_963573385.1 Cacajao melanocephalus | reverse complement strand
AAAAAAAAAAAAAAAAAAAAACCCTCTTGGAACCTATTTTAGTTTGGGGGCTGCTCAATAAATAAAAAATAATATAAAAATTAGAGTATGTAGGTATACCTATGATTCTGCCACAGCTTTTTTCACTTACTATAGTCATCTTTCTGTGTCAACACATAGGCATCCATGTCCTTCTTTTAAATATTAATAACTATTGTTGCATTGCATTGGATGCCTTGTAATTCATTTAATCTTCTATTAATAGATTGATGTATTTAGGAGGTTTTTAAATTTTTGTACTTTTATAATCAGTATATTAGTGACTGTCTTCATACATATGTCATATTACTTGTGATGGTATCTCTTCCTAGAAATGAGACTGCTGGGTCCAAGGATACATACGTTTCACATTTTTATATACTCCCAATTGTCCTCCCAAAGGGTTGTACCAATGTATACCCTCAAAAATGCTATGTGAGGCTAAATGCGTTGGCTCATGCTTGTAATCACAGCACTTTGGAAGGCTGAGATGGGTGGATTGCTTGAGATCAGGAGTTTGAGACTAGCCTGAAAAGCATGGCAAAAACCTGTCTCTACAAAAAATACAAAGATTAGCCAGACATAGTGGCACATGTCTGTAGTCCCAGCAACTTAGGAGGCTGAAGTGGGAGGATCACCTGAACCTGGGAGGTCGAGGCTGCAGTGAACAATCATGCCACTGCACACTGCAGCCTGGGCACAGAGTTGCCATCTCAAAAACAAACGTCATGTGAGTTCCTGTTTCCCTTCAGCCTCACCAACATGGGATATCAATAGTTTTTTAAATGTTTGTTTTAATCATGTCCTTTTTGCCCCATAGCTGAGGGAGGGGTTCCCACTCTCATGTAATGGCAGTGGCCAAACATAACATGTGACACTGGACAGGTAAGATTTACTGCACTTTATTAGTTACATATTCCTGGCCCAGAGGAGGAGGACACCACAAGCCACGCAGCCACACAGGAGGTACACTCAGGAATGGAGTGAACAGCCAGGGGTTGTGGAGGGCAGGCATTGTAGTGATGAGAGTGAGGTGTTCCTTGGTTCCTGCATGGGAGGTACCTGGCTTGTTTGAATAATTCTACAGGCTGGCAGGGAACTGAAGCCTACTACTAAGAGATAAGCAAGAACTGCACCTGGTTCATTTGATGAAAGGATTGGCTAGGGGACCTTACCCACAGAAACAGAGCAGGAGGGCAGCTTACAGTTAGGCAATCTGAGGCCCTCTTGATTTTACTAGAAGTCAAGGTAATACGTAATTCTTTTTTTTTTTTTTTGAGATGGAGTCTCGCCCTTGTTGCCCAGGCTGGAGTGCAGTGGCGCAATCTTGGCTCACTGCAGCCTCCGTCTCCAGGGTTCAAGTGATTCTTCTGCTTCAGCCTCCAGAGTAGCTGAGATTACAGGTGCCTGCCACCACACCCGGCTAATTTTTGTATTTTTAGTAGAGACGGGGCTTCACCATGTTGGCCAGGCTGGTCTCGAACTGACTTCAGGTGATCTGCCCACTTCAGCCTCCTAAAGTGCTGGAATTAAGGCATGAGTCACCCCGCCTAGCTGGTAATACATAATTCTTAATTTCAGCTGTTCCTGGTTAATTAGGAGGGTTCTTTTTGGTACAGATTTTTGACTGATTTTTTTTTCACATCTATTGTGGTAATTGTTTTTTTCTCATTTGACAAACTCATGGCATATTAATTTCATACAGAATAATATAGTTTTATTTTCTTGAATTGTGTGTAGGATTTTCCCCCTGGAACTCATGACCTGATGAGTATGGTTTCCAGTTTTCCTTTCTTCCTATGCTATTAGGAATTGGTATAAGGGGAATTGGTATAAGGCTTCATAAAATGAAATAGCATTCTATCTTTTCTGGGTTCTGACACAGTTTAGTAGGGTGAAGATTGTTGAGTGCGTTTGAGAGATGTCTTCCATTAAACAACTATCAGAGCCTTTTTGTTTTTTGTTTTTGTTTAGGCAAGGTCTTGCTCTGTTGCCCAGACTAGAGTGCAGTGAGTAGCACAATCACGGCCCACTGCACCCTTAGCTTCCCAGGCCCAAGCCATCGTCCAACCTCAGCCTCCTTAGTAGCTGAGACCACAGTTGTGCACCACTGTGCCTAGCTAATTATTTATTTATTTATTTATTGAGACAGGGTCTCACTCTGTTGCCCAGGCTGGAGTGGCACAATCTTAACTCACTGCAAACTCCACCTCCTGGGTTCAAGCAATTCTCCAGCCTCAACTTCCCAAGTAGCTGGGATTGCGGGTGCTCACCACAACAGTTGGCTAATTTTTGTATTTTTTTTGTAAAGATAGGATTTCACTATGTTGGCCAGGCTGGTCTCAAACTCCTGACTTCAGGTGAATCTGCCTGCCTTGACCTCCCAAAGTGCTGGGATTACAGCCATAAGCCACTGTGCCCAGCCTAATTTTTAAATTTTTTCATAGAGACAAGGTCTCCCTATGTTGTCCAGGCTGGTCTTGAATTGTTGGGCTCAAGCCATCCTCCTGCCTTGGCCTCCCAAAGTGTTGAGATTATAGGCATAGGCAACCATGCAACCAGAACCTTTTTTGGACATATTTCTTGCATGATGTTTTTAACATCTTTGTTATTCTTTTAATTTTATTTCCCAGAAAATGATCCACTTTATCAAGGTTTTCAGGGCTGGGACAGTGGCTCAGGCCTGTAATCAGTACTTAGGGAGGCCAGGGTGGGTGGATCACTTGAGGCCAGGAATTTAAGACCAGCCTGGCCAACATGGCGAAACGCTGTCTCTACTAAAAATACAAAAAATTAGCTGGGTGTGGTGGTGCTCGCCTGTAATCCCAGCTACTGAGACTGAGGCACTAGAAGCGCTTGAACCCCAGAGGCGGAGGTTGCAGTTAGCCAAGATCGTGCCACTGCACTCCAGCCTGGATGACAGAGCAAGACTGTCTCAAAAAGAAAAAAAAAAGTTTGGCTGGGTGCGGTGGCTCATGCCTGTAATCCAAGCACTTTGGAGGCCAAGGTGGGTGGATCACCTGAGGTCGGGAGTTCAAGACCAGCCTGACCAACATGGTGAAACCCTGTCTTGAAGCAAAACAAAAAAAAAGAAAGAAAAGAAAAAGAAAAAAAAAGTTTGTGTCAGTGTGATCATTAATCAGCAAATGACAAATCATCTTAGGTAACAGCAAAGCAAAAAAAAATTGATTGATTGGTTCGCTTAACTGATGAACCCAATTATAAAGAAATAGTCTAGTTCATAGTTGCTCTGAAAGGAAGGGGATTGCATTAGTTTATTCGTTCAACAGTTACACACTATGCTAGAATTTAAATGTGTAAATTTTAAGTGAGACTCTGTCTCAAAAAAAAAAAAAAAAAAAAGCTTTTCGTATTCGTTGGACCAGAGTCAGATATAGTATTCTCTTATTTTTCTGGTGTTATTTTAAAGATGCAAAATCACATTACTCTATGAAATAGGAATGGAGAACTATAAAGAGAGATTAAGTTGAGATCAAGACAGAGGTGGAATGGGAACTGGCTGAAAGAAAGGAAAATAAAACAAGCAGAATCAAATGTCTTATTGGAGAAAACAAACAGCACTCTTGGCTCTGAAGAAAATCCGTAATGAAGAAAACCTTGAGATAGTCTTCCAGGGTGCAGAGAAAACGAACAGATTCATTTGACATTCGATGATCCAATGTGATAATTTTAGAGAAGAGGAAAGAAAAAAACCCAAATCTTTTCACAGAATGGACAGAAAGAAAACTTTTCTAAGCTGCAAAGAAAACCTCTTTTGTTTCTGGAAAATTAATAGATAAGGCCCATATCAATCTATACTGGCAAAATGTTTGACTTTTGAGGGTAAAGAAAAACCCTTGCAAGCACCAAGCAAATTGCTGACCTTAAACAGACAAACCCAGCTTTGCATTTTCAGTGCCAGAAAACAATGAAATAAAGAGTTTTGAGAGGGAAAGCTTGAGACTCAAGAATTCTATAAACAGGAAATCACTATAAAGGCATTCTCACCTAAGGCAAAGGCTTGGGAAATAAAACATTCCAGAGTCCTCCCAGAAATCACCAGTCATGTGAGAGATAGGTCCAAATGAGGAATAGAAAAATCAGAGCACAAAAAACTGGCAGTGACATTGAAACCAATTAAACAGGGTTGGCAAAAGCCAAAAACAAGGACTGAAAAAGAATGTTGTGGCGTTCAAAAAAAGTGTAAACAAAAGCTAGGTGTGTCGTCCTGATTAAGTGGACAAATATAAGTAGTGAGGGCAGCAGGTATGAGGCAGAAAAGCACATTAAATTTATCATGACATAAAGGGGAATATAAAAACAAATTATTTGTCACTGACTTTACTAATTTGTTAAATAAAAATATTTTCATTTGATTAAAGGCAGCCACGAGAAGAATTAACACTTTTTTTTTCTTTTACTCTATTTCTAATAGTAGAATTAACAGTTTCTGACTTGAAAATCACCATAGAAGATAAAAGCAAATGAGGGAAAATTAAGAAAACAATAAATAAAAACTATAGCATATGAAGGCTTAAGACCAAACACATAACCTGTAACAGCAGAGACAGAATGCATTAAATCTCAGCCAGAGTAGAGGCGCTGCAGTTTTTAGGACAGACCTTGGTGCCTCCAGGCTTTTGGTAATGCCAAACTCTCGGCTAGGCTGGCGTCCCCACCCTATTCGAGGCTGAGGCCTCAATTCAAGGCCGACTCTCTCCTCCCGGAAGTCCTCCTGGGCCGCCCTAGGCAGAGTGAGCACTCCCTGTAGTGAACGCTGCCCGCGCGAGCGATGCCGCGCCGCGCTCTGGGTCCAGGACGAAGTCCCCACCTCTCTCCCTCTCACCCCGGGTTGCAGCGTCTGGTCAGGGTCCACGCGATACGCCAGGCGCGGGGCACAGCGTGAGAGCGTTCAATCCTGCTGGAGTGTAATGTGTATTTTTTCCTCGTCGCACCTTCCGGACGGTGATCCCCTGTGATCAGCAAGTTTCAAATCGTCCCCGTTTGATCACGGACGGAGGTTACTGCCCCTGGACGCCTCCCGCACGACAGCCGGTGGTCCTTGCGCCCGAGCGGGTCGTTTCTTGGCCAGGTTGGATAAACCCGCGACGGCTCGTCCCGACCCTACCTAGCAGACTTGCAAAGTCTCAAGTCCTCCGCTGGGAGGCCGCGTCCCGAAGAGCTGGAGCGGGAGAGGAATGGGGCTCGGGGCTCCAAGTCGGGAGCCCCTTCCCCCAAGCAAGAGGGACTCCTCCCTCTCTTCCTAGACGTGGGTTGCAGGGAGGGTGCGATTCCATTGGATTTGTTGCAGAGGAACGAGTAGGACTGAGCCCAAGCCCAAGGGCCTGGGGGGTAACGAGCGACCAGCGGAGGGGCTAGCGGCGGACTTGCTGCGCCCTAGAGAGGGCGAGGCGTGGAGGCGGGGGGGGTTCCACGCGCGGGCGGGGCGCAGCGACGAAGGGGTTAAGGCTCCGCGCTCCGCCCCAACCCGGGCATTGGCTGCCCTGGGGGGCGTGGCCGGAGGGCGGGCTCGCGTTTGCCGCAGCCGCTGGTGGGCGGGGCCCGGGCGGGGAGCAGGAGGGGCGCGGAGCCGATTCGGGCCCGCGCCGCGCGCCCAGCCGGGCGGGCTTAGGGCTGCGCCAGCGAGTGGGACCGGTGGCGCCCGAGTCGGAGACCCTGCGCCGGACCCTGAGGCAGCGAGTAAGTGAGGCAGGCCCATCGTTGCATCCCTCCTGGCTACGACCTGCCGCCGTGCCTCCTGCACTGCGCGGCACGTCAGACCGGACTCAGACTGGGTAGGGGGCGCGTCCCGCTGCTGGGGTCCCAAGGGGGAGGGGAGCGGAGAGGAGGCCGATGATGTCATGGATGCTTCGCCCGGCCTGGGGGGAGGTGGCGGCCGGAGGGGGTGCGGCTCGGATTATGTCACCTCTTCCCTCTGCGCCCCGCCCCCCGGGGCCACACGCGTTGGTGGGGAGCCTGGGGAGGTGCGGGCGGGATTTCCCCCACTGCAGGGACCCCCAGGTCCTGTGGCCTGTGGCTGGGGTCTCTATCAGTTGGCTCTGTGGGCCGTGAGCTGCTGGTAAATGGCGACCCCCACCCCAGCAGAGGCTCGTGTGTGCGCGCGTGTGAGTGCTCGGGGTGTGTGTCGGGGGGGCGCTCTCGGCGCCCTCAGTCCTGAAACACCGGCTTCATCAGAGCCAGGAGCTAGGTGATGGGCCAGGAGCTAGGTGATGGGCCCATTCACCGGCCAGTGCTTAGGCCACCGAGGGAAGATGGATGTCCCCTCACTCATCCCAACCAAGAAGTTCTGGATATCTCTGCACCCCAAAAGCGCTGCATGCCCCCCATCCCTTTCCTCCCTCAGTCCTGCTTCCTGGAAACCCCTCCTGATCTCCCTGCCCGGATTCACTGCCTCTTTGCATTGCCCATAACTAGCATGCCCACAGGCATTTGCCCTGCATTTCCTTGGTGCAGGGCCCAGAGACCCCCAGGACTCTGCCATCTGTGCCCCTGGGAAACCTACAGGCCAGCCCCGGGGGGACCTCAGAGTGAAACCTCCTGGGGTGTTCTGAGCCAAGTGCTCCAGGAGGCCCCCTCTAGGGATTGGAGATCAGGGATGCTATCCTGAGGCCAGCCTTTGGACTGGTCTAGAAGCATGTAGGATGGGCGAAGAGAGCTAGGAAGAGCTTGTGTGTGAAGTAGAGAGGGGCTCAGGTCAGGGGAGATGGAGGAGGGGCATCAGGAGAGGCCTTGCAGACCCTGCTGCAAGCTCTGCTCTGGTTCTGAGGGCCGAGAGGAATACCAGGTGTTTTACCCATAATACATTTACTTCTTAAAATGCTTGTAAGGTACGTGTGAGAACCCGAGGTGAAATAACCTGCATGAGGTTGCACTCCTAATCAGTCGAGGTGGGATTTACACTTGGAGCTGATGCTGCCAGACCTCTGTCTACTGTACTTGGTCCTGCTCATGGAAGGATTTGGACAGAGCAGGGACAAGATCAGCTTTGCCCTTTAGAAGGTGTCCCCTGGCAGCTGCCTGGAGGAGGGAGTGTAGGAGAAGAAAGTCCAATGAGGAGCCCCCAGCAGGGGTGCTGGATGGAGGGGCTGGCTAGAGATTTTTAGGAGATAGAATGGGCTGGGTTTGGGGCCTCTGAGACCCCAAGTGTTCCTAGCTTTGGGAGAGACACAGGTTGGGGGGCACTGGGTGGTCACCGTGGGTTGAAGGTACCTGTACATGTAACCTTCAGGTAGAGTGCATTTGGCCCCTCCATGACGCTAATACTGTGTATAATGCCCCAGGCACCGAGGGCTGAGGTGACAGAGATCAAGGCAGTTGGGCAACAGGCTGTCATCCCAGGGTGGTGCACCGATGCCAGGAGGCTGCCTTTGCAGATCAAGCTCAGTTACCTGGACCAGTTCAGGACCCTGATCTTTTCTCTCTGTTCAGTTCCTGCTTATCGGGGAAACATCCCCTTCCTTGTCCTGCCAATGCCCTGCTGGGATTTTGTGGAAAGAAGCTGCAGCAGCTGAAGCTTAGGAGAGACAAGGGGCAGGGCATGCTTACAAGGGGTTAACCATGACAGGTTACAATTATGGCAAGAAGCTTTTTAGGGAGTGAGGCTCTAGAGAGAGCTTCTGTGGGTTGACAGTCAAGCATTCCCCAGGTAGAGCACAGAGAAAGGAGCCTCAGGACAATAGTCCTGGGACCTTGTTTCCATCCATGACTCTAGGTGTCTGAGACTGGCTGGGGACTACACACACTGTAGAGAAACAGTAGGGCATAGTGGCATACAACTAGCCCCAACCTATGCTCAGATTGTCCTGTCCCGATCTCAGAGAAGGTAGTACTACATGTTTGTACTGCCCCTTATAGTTTACCAAGCACCTTCCCAAACATTATACCCTGTCACTCAAGATCACCATGATCACCGTTGAGGTTTATTTTTGTCCAGACCCAGGTCTCTAGTGCAGCTACTTTGCTAGCCCCTTGCCAAGATCTTTCACCTCACTATTGGCACCTTCCCTCGGCATATTAACACACTCAGGTTTCTACTACCATGGTTAATTTTAAAATCAAAAAGCCCTTGAATCTCAAACCTCCTTAAATGACTCCCTTCTGTTTTAGCAGGAACTCTGCCATCTCTTTCTCTGCACTCCTCTGGTTTTATGGACTGCCTTCGTTTTGTACCACTTTTTTTTGTTGTTGTTGAATTTATTTGTTTGTTTTAAGAGAGTCTCGCTGTGTCACCCCTGCTGGAGTACAGTGGTGTGATCTCGGCTCACTGCAACCTCTGCCTCCCGGGTTCAAGTGATTCTCCTGCCTCAGCCTCCTGAGTAGCTGGGACTACAGGCACACCCAGCTAATTTTTTTTTTTTTTTTTTTTTGTATTTTTAGTAAAGATGGGATTTCACCATGTTAGCCAGGATGGTCTCGATCTCTTGACCTTGTGATCCACCCGCCTTGACCTCCCAAAGTGCTGAGATTACAGGTGTCAGCCACCGAGCCCAGCCTTTTTTTTTTTTTTTTTCTTCTTTAAACGGAGTCTCACTCTTTCTCCCAGGCTAGAGTGCAGTGGCAGGATCTCGGCTGATGGCAACCTCTGCCTCCCAGGTTCCAGTGATTCTCCCACCTCAGCCTCCTGAGTAGCTGGGATTATAGGTGTGCACCATGCCCAGCTAATTTTTTGTATTTTTAGTAGAGACGGGGTTTCACCACATTGGCCAGGCTGGTCTCAAACTCCTAACCTCAAGTGATCTCCCTGCCTCGGCCTCCCAAAGTGCTGGGATTACAGATGTGAGCCACTGCATCTGGCCCTTGTACCACTTTTCAGAAACCATTTGGACGTAGACATCAGTGATGTCTCCAGCTCCCAAATCCCCAACACACTCTTCAATCCCAATGTTACCTGGCCCTGTTATTTTTAACACTGGAAACTGTCCCCACATTCTTGAACCCCCTCAATCTTGGCCTTCAGAGTCGACCTTCTTTTAGCCATTTTCCTGCTCCCAGAGTGCCTCCCAGCTTTCTGGGCCTTTGCTCCCTGGCTCAGTGCTGGGCCCCACCCCCAGCACCCTTGAAAACTGATGATCTCAATCTCTCTCCATCTAGTGCCTTTTTTTTTTTTTTTTTTGAGACAGTCTCACTCTGTCGCCCAGATTGGAGTGCAATGGTGCAATCACAGCTCACTGCAACCTCCGCCTCCAGGGTTCAAGGGATTGTTGTGTCTCAGCCTCCTAAGTATCTGGGATTACAGGAGTGCACACCACGTCCAGCTAATTTTTGTATTTTTACTAGAGACAGGTTTTCACCAAGCTGGCCAGGCTGGTCTTGAACTCTTGGCTGCAAGTGATTTGCTCACCTTGGCCTCCAAAAGTGCTGGGGTTACAGGCATGAGCTATCTCACCTGGCCTCCATCTAGTGCCTGAGAGGTATCTTCCTCTGTTGTTTCCCAAAACACCTCTTTTCCCTAAGCAGTCTCCCCTATGTTAAAAGTGTCACACACCACCGTGGTCCCCAGTCCAGAGTCCTCCCTTGTCCCTACCGCCTGACCTCATCTGTATGAAATTTTGCCAGTTCTTTCCCAAACCCTGCCCGGGCTTTCCTACTGGTGTGAAGCCTCAGGCCTTTCAGCTTTCATCCTCCCAGTCCCCAGCTGCTCCCTACATTGCACCCAGAGATGGCAAGGGAAGGGGGGCATATTTAAGGTAGGAGAGGGTTGCAGGGCTGAGGCATAGTGGGCTGGAGTATGCTGGGGAGTGGAGGCAGGGACTAGAGTGAGGCCAGAGAGGCACCCAAGGCACCAAGGGAAGGAGACTGTCACCCTCAGGGCTGTGCGCTTGCTGATTGTGCCCTTCACTTGTGCCCTATGTGGCTCTCTGGCCTCACCCTAGTCCTGGCCCTTGCTTATGGGGACAGACGGGCCCAAGGGAGGAGGGTGGCAAAGTGCTCTTCTCCACACCTGCGGGGACAGACGCTGAAAATGGAATTCTACAGAGACAGTGCTCAGGCTTGGTAGTGAACTTTCCAACAACCTAGGACTCTCATTCCTGGTGTGGGGGCCAGCAGACTCCTGAAGGACAATAGTTTTGTCAGGTTCCCTTGGTCTGGGGCAAGGACACAGCATTAGAACTGGGCAGCTGGGTAGAAGATGGTCTGCGGGGCCACAGGGTGCCACGTGGACCCCTTAACCTTGAAAGGAAGGAGGGCTCCCTGCCTGGTTTATGGAGGGAGCAGCAGGAAAAGGTCTGAAGGGCGTCTCCTCCCATTTCCCACACACTTATTTGAGGGTCTAACCCGAGGCAGACACTGCCTGGTGCCCCTGCCCGGCTTCATTATGTAGATCTCTGGGGCCAGGTGTTCCCAGGTGCAAACCTGAGACAAAGGAACGAGGAAGCAGGGCCTCCCTGAGCACAAGTAACCCGAGGCCTGGCTCCCCCTGCGCCTGTGGGCCGGCCTTGGGGTGGGCGGGGGGGACGCGCACCCACAAGAAGGGCTCAGAGGGCTTCACAGTAAACTGAGCAGGGTCAAGGTCCACAGGGAGCGGGAGAGGGGAGTAATCCAGGAAGTCTTCCTGGTGGCAGTGAATTCTTAGCGGGTTCGGCATGCACCGGATCTTTAGGGGCACTGCGGGGTGCGCGGCCCCGCCCCTCCCCCCGCCCACCTGTGGGAAACGCAGGCCCCGAGGGAGGCTCCGTCAGCGCCAGCAGCTGGCGCCACTGCGTCCCCTGCCCCGGCCTCAGCCCGCCCTGAGACCTCTGCGGAGGACTGACCCCGGGAAGGGGGCCTCTCTTGCCAGGGCCCTGGTGCGGCCGAGCTTGGAAGACCTCCGGGAGGGCGGTCCTGCCACCTACTGCTGCCGCTGCCCCCGTGCGTCCGTGGGGGACAGCGCCTTAGCGGCGCCCACCCGCGACCCAGATGCGCGCCGCCTACCCACCCTCCCCAAGTCCCCCGTTTCCTCCAGCGCCCGTCGCCTCGGGGCGCCTGGCACGCAGCAGCCCCGCAAGGTAGGTCCTTCATTCCTCCCATTTCGCAGAGGAGAAAACTGCAGTCCGGGATGGCCCAGTCGGCCCCTCCAAAGTCGCGCAGCTGGTTCGGGCCGAGCCCCGACTGCGGGAGTGAGGCACATGGCCCCTGCAGACCGGGCCTCGGAGGGTCCCAGGCTTGAGAATCCATCGGCCCCTCACCCCCTTGGAGAGGCAAGGAGAGAAGCCTGCGCTGGTAGTGAGCTTCCACTTCTGCCCTGACTGCAACTCCTTAGGTTAGGGGGCTGTGAAGGACCCACACCCTCAATTTTTGGACAGGGGTATATTTCTCTCCCTCCCCTAACTTCTGAGGTGGTTCCCTGTTGGATTCAGGCACTGTTCTCCCTTTCCAACCCCATTTCTCCAGTCCATGAGGTTGGGATATTAGGGGCCCAGACCCAGGATAGAGAATCCCAAAATTCTGGGGTTGCAGCAAAGAGTTGAGAAGAGGACCACTGAGCCTGGGAAGCTCATGGGCAGGGTGGGGCTAAGGCAGGAGTTTAGGAATGGAATGCAGAGCTGAGCTGGGCTGTGCTGGGAGCTATGTGCATGGAGCCCTGGGGGTTGGGCTTTATCAGGTGGGCAATAGGCAGCCCCATTTCCAAGCTCTCTCTTTTATCCTGGCCCTATTCCTTCACCTTGGATGCCTGGGAACTCTTTGTACCCATTGTAGGGAAGGGGACACTGAGGGGCAGAGGGTGCTGGGTTGACTTGGCTGGGGTGGTGGGAGTAGGAGTAGGGTCTGACCTATCTCTACCTTCCCACCTGTGCCCACAGTGCCCTCCTGGCTTAGTCATGGCGAAGCTGGAGACACTGCCTGTGCGAGCTGACCCAGGGCGGGATCCTCTCTTGGCCTTTGCCCCACGGCCCTCTGAGCTCGGACCCCCGGATCCCCGCCTAGCCATGGGCAGCGTGGGCAGTGGGGTGGCCCATGCCCAGGAGTTTGCCATGAAGAGCGTGGGCACCCGTACAGGGGGTGGGGGCAGCCAGGGCAGTTTCCCTGGCCCCCGAGGCAGCAGCAGTGGGGCCAGCAGGGAGAGGCCGGGCCGCTACCCCTCAGAGGACAAGGCTCTCGCCAACTCCCTCTACCTCAATGGCGAGCTGCGGGGCAGTGACCACACCGATGTCTGTGGAAACGTAGTTGGCAGCAGCGGTGGCAGCAGCAGCAGTGGTGGCAGTGACAAAGCCCCACCACAGTATCGTGATCCCAGCCACCCACCTAAGCTCCTGGCCACCTCTGGCAAGCTAGACCAGGTCAGTCCCCAGGGCCTGAGACCCTCACAGCCTTTTTCTGGGGGTGGGAGGCAACGCAGAGAGGAAGGCAAAGCGGGCCTTCTTGGAGGTTGGGTGGGGGGGCAGGATGGCGGCTGGGCTGAGGAGTCATGGACTAGGGCCCTGGGGCCAAGTCTATTGGGTGGATCCAGGACAGATCTGGCTTCAGGGAGCCAAGAGGTGAAACCCCGGTTGGGGGACCTCAGGATGGAGATCCAGTAGGGGTGGGAGGTGGGGCTGGCCAAGTCTCTGCCAGAGGGAAGAGCCTGGGCCAAGGCCAAGGCCTCATCCTGACGCCCAGCCCCTTCCTGCCTTTTCCTGCAGTGCTCAGAGCCACTAGTCCGGCCGTCAGCCTTCAAGCCTGTTGTACCCAAGAATTTCCACTCCATGCAGAACTTGTGCCCCCCACAGACCAATGGGACTCCTGAGGGACGACAGGGCCCTGGTGGCCTCAAAGGCGGACTGGACAAGTGTCGGACCATGACTCCAGCGGGTGGGAGTGGGAGCGGCCTCTCAGACTCAGGCCGGAACTCCCTCACCAGCCTGCCCACCTACAGCTCCAGCTATAGCCAGCACCTGGCGCCCCTCAGTGCCTCCACCAGCCACATCAACCGCATTGGCACTGCCAGCTATGGTAGTGGCAGTGGTGGCAGCAGCGGTGGGGGGTCGGGCTACCAGGACCTGGGGACCTCTGATAGTGGACGGGCCTCCAGCAAGAGCGGGTCGTCATCATCCATGGGGCGGCCAGGCCACCTGGGCTCTGGGGAGGGCGGAGGTGGAGGCCTGCCGTTTGCGGCCTGCTCACCGCCCTCGCCCAGTGCACTCATCCAGGAGCTGGAGGAGCGGCTGTGGGAGAAGGAGCAGGAGGTGGCAGCTCTGCGGCGCAGCCTGGAGCAGAGCGAGGCGGCGGTGGCCCAGGTGCTGGAGGAGCGGCAGAAGGCGTGGGAGCGGGAGCTGGCCGAGCTGCGGCAGGGCTGCAGCGGGAAGCTACAGCAGGTGGCCCGCCGTGCCCAGCGTGCCCAGCAGGGCCTACAGCTGCAGGTGCTGCGGCTGCAGCAGGACAAGAAGCAGCTTCAGGAGGAGGCGGCCCGGCTGATGCGGCAGCGGGAAGAGCTGGAGGACAAGGTGGCCGCCTGCCAGAAGGAGCAGGCCGACTTCCTGCCCCGGATGGAGGAAACTAAGTGGGAGGTGCGGGCTGGAGATCTGGGCCTCCCTCTCTGCCTCCCTTCTGTCCCTCTGGGGAACCCCAGAGCAGTTGCCGCTCACTATCATAACGGGTGATGAAAGGAGCAGGGGGGACAAAAATCAACTGGGAGTGTCTGTGAGGACCGGAGGCCATTCCCGGGCTGGGTGAGACATGTCCATCCTGAGTCCAGGCAGGGAACCAGGGGCGTTGCTGCTGATGAGGGGCTGAGCCTGCTCCGGGAATCTTGGTGCCCCTGGCTCCAGATCTGGCGGCCGGGTTGGAGATAGCAGAGCTCTGCCTTGACCCGGCTTCTCCTCTCACCTGTTCCTGCCCAGGTGTGCCAGAAGGCTGGCGAGATCTCCCTCCTGAAGCAGCAGCTGAAGGACTCGCAGGCGGATGTGTCGCAGAAGTTGAGTGAGATCGTGGGGCTGCGCTCGCAGCTGCGTGAGGGCCGGGCCTCGCTGCGGGAGAAGGAGGAGCAGCTGCTCAGCCTGCGGGACTCCTTCAGCAGCAAGCAGGCCAGCCTGGAGCTGGGCGAGGGCGAGCTGCCTGCCGCCTGCATCAAGCCGGCGCTGACCCCCGTGGACCCGGCCGAGCCACAGGATACGCTGGCCACCTGTGAAAGCGACGAGGCTAAGATGCGCCGTCAGGCCGGGGTGGCCGCCGCCGCCTCCTTGGTTTCCGTGGACGGGGAGGCGGAGGCCGGCGGGGAGAGCGGGACTCGGGCCCTGCGGCGGGAGGTGGGGCGGCTGCAGGCGGAGCTGGCGGCTGAGCGGCGGGCCAGGGAGCGCCAGGGTGCCAGCTTCGCAGAGGAACGCCGCGTGTGGCTGGAGGAGAAGGAGAAGGTGATCGAGTACCAGAAGCAGCTGCAGCTGAGCTACGTAGAGATGTACCAGCGCAACCAGCAGCTGGAGCGCCGGCTGCGGGAGCGTGGGGCCGCAGGGGGTGCGAGCACGCCCACTCCCCAACATGGCGAGGAGAAGAAGGCATGGACCCCCTCCCGCCTCGAGCGCATTGAATCCACAGAAATCTGATCGACGTGGGCACTCGGCCTTATGACAAATGTCCTGTCAAAAGGCCAGAGTCCCCAGTGTCCCCTCCCCTCCATCTCTTTTCCCCATAGACCCCCGTATCCCCAGACCAAAGAGGTTCTCTAAGCAGCTGTGACCAGGTTCCTCCCTCCCCACCTGCCCTCCCAGCTCCAGCACTGCCCTGTGGCAGCCCACTGGGACCCTCCTAAAAGAAGGGAATAGGGGGAGGGCAGGGCAAGTGAGGGCGATTCTAGGTGGTGGGGGAGTCATGCTCCCTTTCTTGGCACCCCCTTGTTGGAGATAGAGGCAGCAGGCCTGCAGTGATGAGGTGCCCCAGTCCTGGGGGTCTGGGCTGCTACTGTTGGCCCCCCTGTGTCTAGTGATGCTCACTGTGCTTACCTCCTAGGCCAAGAAGCCTGAGGGGGCCTGCACTGGGTTTGCTGAAACTGACAGACCCTGGGCTCCTGACTTCTCTCCTTCCTGTAGTCCTCTCCCTCCCTGGGTAGATTGGCAGGACAAGTGGGAGCAGATGGCCTGCCTGTGGTTGAGAGGGCTACCTGCCCAGCCCCTCCCCCCCAAGGTCTCTTGGGCTCAGGCCTCAGAGCCTGGCCTGGTCGTGAGTGTGTGTCCCTGTGTGTGTGTTGTGGGAGGGGAGGGCTGGGGCTGGAAGTCCAGCACCCAGGGAAGATCTGCCCTCCTGTTCTTGGGAAGGGTTGCCTGACAGCTTCTCGACTCTACCCTCACCCTTCTGGCCAGGATCCCGCAGGGCAACAGCCCCATCTGCTTGGCTGACCCCACACCCAGGGCCACTGTCCGGCTCTAATACAGCTATTAAGTGCTACCTGCCTCTCAGGCACTCTCCTCGCCCAGTTTCTGAGGTGAGACGAGTGTCTGCCATGTCTTCCTGCACTATATTCCCCGGCCTCTTTCTGCTTTCATGCTCAGCACATCATCTTCCTAGGCAGCCTCTTCCCCAGAGTCTCACCTTTCCTTCCAGTAGAAAATTCTGCTTGACCTTTGGTGCACTGCCCACTTTGCAGCTCCACTGGCCCAAGTCTGAGCCGCAGGCCCTTGTTTCAGGGGCAGGGGGAGGGTTGGATGTGATTGCCCTTGAAGAACAAGGCTGACCTGAGAGGTTCCTGGCACCCTGAGGTGGCTCAGCATCTGCCCAGGGTAGGCCTGGCATGAGGGGTTAGGTCAGCCAGTGTCAGTTCCTTCTCTTGGGGCCTTCTCAGAGTCCATCTCCCCAAGACAGGGAGGGAAAAGCAAATTTCTGATTCACCAGCAATAAAAATTGGAGGAGGCTTGGCCCTCAGCCCTTGTATTTCTCTTTTTCACTCTCTCTTCCTCCCACCCCCAAGACTGAGTTTGGGGGGGCAGGGTGGAGAGAGTTGGCAACTACTGTGAGCAAGTCCCCCAGCCCCTGACCAGCCTCCTCCCATGACTGGTGACTGTTTAATGAGCTGTGCATCCCCCACAAAAACATGAGTGCCCCTCTGTGTGGCCTCTAACCCTCTGCACAGCCCTTCTAGGTGGTCCTCACCAGTTCTCAGAGCTGGGTGGGAGGCCACCCTGGCAACCACTGCCCATTCCATTTACCCCTCACTACACCTGCCCTAGAACCTGGGCCTAGGCCACAGGGGCAGGGAGAAGAGAAGGCATTAGTAAGAAAAAAAAATATGAACAGACTCAGCTTTGGGACGTCCAACCACAAAAGAAATTATATACAAATATATATAAATATATATCTCTACCATATGTGATGGAAAGACTTCTTGTTTTCCTTTCCCAAAGAAATAAAACGGAGAAAGCCTCTTGAGTGGTATTCTTTGGCCTGCTGGTGTCTTTGCAGGTGTGGGAGGTGAGGGCCGGGTAGGGGACAGGGGGCAAAGCTGGAGTAAACAGATTCCCCAGAGGAGGCATGAGACGGGAGGTGCTCACTGGCCCATGCCAGGAGGTTGGACCAAAGCCCAGGCTCTGCCATGTTGCTCGGGAAGAGTCGTGGTTCCACGATTTTGCCCAGTGGGTCTTTCTCTTCACCTCAGACTGTTGTCAAAGGGATTTCAAGCTGGTTCTATCTCAGAATCTGGACACTAAGCTGCTAACCAGAAAACAGGTGACACAGGACAACCAGATGCGGCCTGCAGTCACCGAAGCCACCCTACAGCAACTGGCAGATTTGCAGGCTGAATGTATAGACATGAAGACTGAGAACAGGTTTGCAATTAATGGTGAAGCCCCAAAGGCAAAGGGACCCAAGCGTGCTGCACAGCAGACAGCTTCCCTTTACAACACTTCCTTCTGTCACCCTCTCAAAGCACCACAATCAAGAACGCATTCTGCTATAAGTAACATGTAGGACCTCAAAGAATGGTTTATTTTTCCTCAACCTGACAAGAAATAGGGAAGTGGGTGTCATGGTTGTTGGATCATTGGGGACCTAGATTTTCATCCTTCCACTGTCCCATCCTTAGCATGTTGTTTCCTCCTTACCACAAGGTGGCTGCCACAGCTCCACGAAGGCCTTGAGGCTACCCCACTTTATCACAAAAGCGGCTTGCTTTCCCAGGACCCTTCCCTTTAAGTCCTGTTGGTCAGAACTGAGTCACATGCTCCTCCCACTTCAAGGGAGAATGGGAAATTAAGTATTACAAAGAGAAACAGGATTGTCATGGCTGCCTGGGAACAAACATGGTTCATTCCTTGGGGGTAGGCTCTCTGCTTTCTCTGGGTTCTACTGGCAGGGACAGAGTCATAGCAACGAACAGTGTTTGCCCTGGTCTGGCCTGAGTGAGAGAACCTTCCCCAAGCAGTAGTGTCTGTGGTCTGGGGCTCCAGATATTCAAACAGCGCTGTTTCCAGAGCTCAGGAGTTGGGATGCCAGGCTTGCACCTCCTTGCAGGGACGTGTTCTCCCTACATTGATTTTGTCTTCCTGATAAGATGGTGCCCTGGAGGGAAAATGATTTCACAACTCTCCCTCACAGCCCTTAGGATGTGTGGACTGGTAGAGCCAAGGCATTGACAAGATATGAAAACCCTGATAAGCACATCTCAAGTGCTCTCAGGAATGGCAGTCTGGGGCCAGGCCTTTCTGATAGGTAGAGGCTTAGTAGAGTCTCTTTCTTGTCTAGGTACCTATACCAACAGCTGTGTCAGTATATGTACCCAGTAGGACCCAGCCCTCCTTTTTTGTTTTTGAGACGGAGTTTTGCTCTTGTGCCCCAGACTGGAGTGCAATGGCAGGATCTCGGCTCACCGCAAACTGTCTCCCGGGTTCAAGCAATTCTCCTGCCTCAGCCTCCCAAGTAGCTGGGATTACAGGCATGCGGCACCATGCCCGGCTAATTTTGTATTTTTAGTAGATACGGGGTTTCTCCATGTTGGTCAGGCTGGTCTGGAACTCCCGACCTCAGGTGATCCGCCCGCCTCGGCTTCCCAAAGTGCTGGGATTACAGGTGTGAGCCATTGCGCCCAGCTACCCAGCCCTCCTTCTTAGGGAGGTGGAGGAGTGCTCTGGCTCATCCTCCATAGCGCTGGCCTCCCTAAGTTCCAGCTCAATATCCATTTCTCTTAGCAGGCTGCTCATTTATCCATCATATCACTAGCTCTTTTCCTGAGAGCACTCTACAGATACATCTCTATTATAAATGCATTTTTTTTAAAAGACGAAGTCTGTCTGTCACCCGGGCTGAAGTGCAGTGCTACAATCTCAGCTCACTGCAACCTCTACCTCCTGTGTTCAAGTGATTCTCCTGCCTTAGCCTCCTGAGTAGCTGGGGTTACAGGTGCCCGCCACCACGCCCAGCTAATTTTTTTGGTATTTTTAGTAGAGACAGGATTTCACCACATTGGCCAGGCTGGTCTGGAACACCTGGGATTACAGGTATGAGCCACCGTGCCTGGCCAATGCATTGTTAAAATTAGCCAGGCGTGGTGGTGCACGCCTGTGGTCTTAGTTACTCAGGAGGCTGAGGCAGGAGAATCACTTGAACCCAGGAGGTTGAGGCTGCAGTGAACCATGATTGCACCATTGCATTCCAAACTGGGCAATGGAGCAAGACTCTGTCTCAAAAAAATAAATAAATAAATAAATAAAAATAAATACAGGCATTGTTTTTCTCACTGTACAGGCTTAGAGAACTTATGTGAGCTGGGTGCAGTGGCTCATACCTGCAATCCTAGCACTTTGGGAGGCTGAGGCAGGAATATTGCATGAGCCCAGGAGTTTGAAACCAGCCTGGGAAACAGGAAGACACTGCCACCCCTGTCTCTATGAAAATAATAATAATAATAATAATGAATTTATATGACTTCCCAAGGCCATAAAACCCTGAGTGGTGGTCCTCAGATTTGAACCTGTGTCTAAACTACTTTTTTTTTTTTTGAGATGGAGTCTTGCTCTGTTGTCCAGGCTGGAGTGCAGTGGCATGATCTCGGCTCACTGCAACCTCCACCTCTCGGGTTCCAGTGATTCTCCTGCCTCGACCTCCTGAAGAGCTGGATTATAGGCGTGCGCCACCACGCCTGGCTAATCTTCGTATTTTTAGCAGAGACAGGGTTTCACCATGTTGACCAGGCTGGTCTCGAAATCCCGACCTCAGGTCATCCGCCCACCTTGGCCTCCCAAAGTGCTGGGATTACAGGTATGAGCTATCGCGCCGGTTCTAAGCTACTGAATGACTTCCAGAGTGATGCATCCAGGAAGGTGTTCTCCCTCTGCAGGTCCTAGACTTCCCTAGTCTCCTGAACAACGTCCTCCAATGGAAAATGTCCTTGGAAAACGCTGACAGAGTCTTTTGAGCCTCAGCCGCACCCGTCACTCGCGCCGCAGGCGGAAGTAGCGGACAGTTGGCCGGAAGTGAGGCTGTGAGGCTTGGAGTTGCTGTAGGAGCGTCCGTGTCGCCGCAACTCGCGGGATCCCGGGTTTGGTGTTGCGGCGCGCACCTTCAGGAGGATCAGGTGAGTGGCGGCGGCCGGGCAAGAGGTCGCGGCGGCTGTTTCCTGCGCTCTCGACCGGCCTGGGCCTTGGCCTGTGTCTCTTGCCCTGCCGGCCGGCCCTGGGCTGGCGCGCACCGAGGCCTTGTTAAGCGCTTCTTGGCTGGGGTTGCGAGTACGTCTCGCAGGCCTGGCTGTGGTGAGAACTTCAGTGATTCTCACCACTCCTGACTTTTGTGACCTTTGGCAAGGGGCTTATCTAACCCTTGATTTTTTCTCTGTGAAATGGAGATCGTAACAATACTTGTCTCACGGTGTTGTCATGAGAATGTAGTGAGATATTCTGCCGTGCCTCTCATCACACTTTGATGTGCCTGCGAATCGCTTAGAGATTCTGATTCTGTAGGTCTGGCGTGGGGCCTGAGCTACTGTGTTCCTGACCAGCTTCCAGACGAGGCTGAAGCTTCTGGCCCGCAGACCACACATTGAATAGCAAGGCGCTACAGTATTTTGCTTAGTACTTGGGATGCGGAGTCTTCAGTAAACATCAGTATGATAGAATATATACTTCCCCCCTCCCCCATTTTTAGCAGTTTCTAAGGGTAGTATTGATGGCCTTCTCCCTTTTTTTTCTCTCTATTGGTAAGAATAGGTACTCTTTCTCTTTCTGTGCAAACCATGACACAGCTCTTCTGTCTTGATTCAGGGAACTTTGGGTCCCCTTATGTCAAATATGTTCATTAGTCTCCTCGAGTGGTGCTTCACTGATCAGACCCTTGGACAGTGCTTCATCCAGTGGATCCGATAGCCAGCTGCATTAGCACCAACTGTGGCTGGCGTTTTGTGCTCCAGTCATTTGTTGCTGCTGGAATCGGAATTCACGTTTTCTCCACTTGGTAAATAGTAAGAATGACCGCCTTTCCAGAACTAGATTCTGGAATGATCTTGAATGATCTTGGGCAAGTCCTCGGATAATTTTGCTACTACCTGGTAGACTAAAAGAAAATCCGAAGAGTCTGTGCTGCATAACAGAACTGAAAAAGTGAGACCTTTGGCAGTTACGCAGGTCTGATGTTTATTAGTCAGTATGATTTTCTTTCCCATTCGTTGGCTTATTTTGCTAGTCCCTAATATGGCCTTGCCGTTCATCATGTGAATAAGTTAACTTTGATATAAAAGAATTCTAAGGTCAGGTGTGGTGGCTCATGCCTGTAATCCCAGCACTTTGGAAGCCTGAAGTGGGAAGATTGCTTGAGCCCAGGAGTTCAAGACCAACCTGGGCAACATTGGGAGACTCCATCTCTTAAAAAAAAAACCAAAAAACAAAAATTTAGCCAGGCGTGTTGGCACGCTTGCAGTCCAAGCTACTCGGGAAGCTGAGGTGGGGGGATTGCTTGATATCCTTGAGCGATCCTCAGTGGAGGTGGAGGGTGGTGGAGGATGCCGTGAGCTGAGATTGCACCACTGCGCTCCAGACTCAACAACAGAGCAAGACCCTGTCTGAAAAAAACAGAAGAATTCTGAAATTCCTTCTTTGCTTGTCTGAAATACTGTACTATACAGCCTTGCAAATTGTAAAAGCAGATAAAACCCAGTGTTTGTTGAGCTATCAGTTACAGGGCCATGCAGCTGCCTCTCTACTTGCCTGGATTTTATAATTCCTCTAGAAGTCCCGTTTAGATGAGCTGAGAGTATATGAGTGCCTACTCCCTGTTGTTACATGAAGAGGTTTTCCAAAGACGGGGTTTTATTAAACCCTTTAAAAGCAGTAGCTCTAACAGAATCATCTATAGGGCTTAGTCATACTATATCCACCCATATCCTTCTTGCCATTCTGTTAGAGGAATAGCAGAGTCTTAGAGGAGAAGGGGGAGGGCTGTATAGCTGAAAAAGTTTCACAAATTGTGATATGGTATTTTTTCTCCTATAAGCATGGAATTGAGAACAAAGAGGAGGGAATGGATTGCTAGACTTAATAATTTTAGTTTGGTTTAGACTTGCAAGTGACACTTGACCTAAACTTAACCTTTGCAGTACTTCACCTTTGCAGTACTGGTAGACTCCTCTCTCATAGGCTCTGCTCCATGTGGAAACAGAAACACAGAAGAGCCTAGCCCAGTTAACATCCACATTAACAGCTAAGGGTCCTTACTGTCAGTCTCTAAGCCCTCAGTAGGGACTTTGAAGTTTTGTAGATTTTCAGCAGGAGACCTCAGTGCCTAGAGAAAGTTCATTTTTTTTTTTTGCCTTTTTTTTTTTCCGGGTAGAGACAGGGTCTTGTCATGTTGCCCAGACTGGTCTCGAACTCTTGGCCTCAAGTGATCCACCCGCCTCAGCCTCCCAAAGTGGTGGGATTATGCTCATGAGCCACCCTGCCTGGCCAGTTTTTTGCTTTTTTTTTTTTTTTTTTGAGACAAATTCTTGTTCTGTTGCCAGGCTGGAGTGCATTGGCACGATCTTGGCTCACTGCAATGTCTGCCTCCAAGGTTCAAGCAATTCTCCTGTCTCAGCCTCCCGAGTAGCTACAACTACAGATGCGTCCCACCACGCACAGCTAATTTTTGTATTTTTAGTAGAGATGGAGTTTCACCATGTGGGCCAGCATGGTCTCTATCTCTTGACCTCATGATCTGCCCACCTTGGCTTCCCAGAGTGCTGGGATTACAGGCATGAGCCACTGTGCCAGCTGCTTCTTTAATTCTCAAGGTTGCTCAACAAACTATTTGTTGAGACACGAATAGGGTTGGAGTGTTCATTTACTTGTGGCAATTTTTTTGGGACATAGAAAGGAAAAGTGTTAGAAATGAGGGATCAGATCTGGTAATTGGTAAATTGTATGTGTTTAAGGTATCATATATTCAGTCTACAGTTAGCCTAGCTGCCTTCCTCTGCCTGGCCCCCTTCCTCTTAACTTCTGGACTCTAGTTTAAAATGAAGCTCTTTGCCTTGCTTAGACCTGTATGTGGAAGGGAGAAAGGTAAGATGCTTCAGTCCTGTGAAATCACATCATTCAGGGAGGTTTGGGCATTGCCTTTTGGAACTGACAGTGTCCAGGGGTCTCTGAGGCTCTACTCTGTTTTGTTAGGACCCCTAAAGAGGAGATGGGGAGAAAGGTATACTTGGGGCACTTAAACTAGGAAAGGAGCTTTGTGAAATCATATCAGGTTTCTTTGAACCTTTATTGAAAAAAGTTGGGTGCGGTGGCTCATGCCTGTAATCTCAGTACTTTGGGAGGCTGAGGCAGGCAGATAACTTGAGGCCAGGAGTTTGAGACCAGTCTGGCCAACATGGTGAAACCCCGTCTCTACCAAAAAAAAAAATAAAAAAATTAGCTAGGTGTGTTGGCACGTGCCTATACTCTCAGCTACTTGGGAAGCTGAGGAAGGAGAATTACTTAAACCAGGGAGGCAGAGGTTACAGTGAGCTGAAATCACGCCACTGCACTCCAGCCTGGGCAACAGAACAAGACTCTGTCTCAAAAAAAAAAAAAAAAAAAAAAAAAAAGTAGAAAGTTTTAATTTAACAGTGAGCATCTCATAATGTTCTCTTTTTAGCTTTCTTATGCATTCTCTGGGAGTCCTTGAGTGAGGAACTAACCCTTTCAGGTGTGTTTTCACTATTTGGTCAACACATCCTGACTGCCTCTTCTTTATAGTGTCTTTTCTCCCTACTGTTCTTCTCTGCTGCATCTGTATCTTCCTTGTTTCCCTTTCCTTTTCCGCAGTACTCAAGACCAACTGCTGAAATGACTTGATTTCAGACATACATATGTAGATATGGTTTCTATAGAGTTACTGTAAATGTTGCATGGTGAAAAAAATAAGTAGCCACTGTTTACCGTTTGTAGGTTGTCCCTTCATGCCTCTAAGATTCCTTATTTTGTTATCGTTTCTGTTATTGAACATCTTTAGACAAGTTCTACAGATAGTAGAAAGTGCTTGCACTAGAAATAACTTTTCAATATTTTCCTTATATATTGTTACTTCATTATCTTGAACAATACCATAATATCCTGATAATACATGCATTTTGTAAATTTAATTTTTGTCAAAATTGTACATGTACATGGTTTAAACAGTCAAATAGTTCAATAGACCTTGGAACACTAAATATTAGTTTCCTGTCCTCCTTTTTTTTTTTGAGACAGTCTCGCTCTGTCACCAGGCTGGAGTGCAGTGGCGTGACCTCAGCTGACTGCAACCTCTGCCTCCCAGGTTCAAGAGATTCTCCTGCCTCAGCCTCCCAAGTAGCTGGAGTTATAGGTACCCACCACCACACCTGGCTAATTTTTTGTATTTTTAGTAGAGATGGGGTTTTGCCATGTTGGCCAGGCCGCTTTTGAACTCCTGACTTCAGGTGATCCACTTGCCTTGGCCTCCCAAAGTGCTGGAATTACAGATGTGAACCACTGGGCCCGGCCAGGTTTTCTCCCTTTTTTGGTTCCATTTTTACTCCCTGGAAATACTTTTAACTACCTATTTCTTTTGCCACTGATTACTGTATTTCTTTTTCCTTTTTTTTTTTTTTTTTTGTTTTTTTTTGTTTTGAGACAGTCTTGCTCTGAAGTGCAGTGGCATGGTCTTGGCTCACTGTAACCTCTACCCCCTGGGTTCAAGCTATTCTCCTGCCTCAGCCTTTCCAGTAGCCGGGATTACAGGCATGCACCACCACGCCCACTTAATTTTCGTATTTTTATTTATTTTTGGGGATGGAGTTTTTTTTTTTTAATTTCTATTTATTTATTTTTGAGACAGAGTCTCACTCTGCCACCCAGGCTGGAGTACAGTAGCATGATCTCGGCTCACTGCAATTTCCGTCTCCCTGGTTCAAATGATTCTCCTGCCTCAGCCTCTCTAGTAGCTGGGATTATAGGCACGTGCCACCATGACTGGCTAATTTTTATATTTTTAGTGGAGACAGGGTTTCACCATGTTGGCCAGGCTGGTCTTGAACTCCTGACCTCAGATGATCCTCCTGCCTCAACCTCCCAAAGTGCTGGGATTACAGACATGAGTCGCTGTGCCCAGCCTGATTTTTGTGTTTTTAGTAGAGACAGGGTTTCACCATGTTGGCCAGGCTGGTCTAGAGCTCCTGGCCTCAAGCAATCCGCCCACCTCAGCTTCCCAAAGTGCTGGGATTATAGGTGTGAGCAGCCACTACTCCTGGCCGTCACTATATTTCTTTTTTCTTTTTATTTTTTTGAGATGGAGTCTTGCTCTGTCACCCAGGCTGGAGTGCAGTGGCATGATCTCAGCTCACTGCAACCTCTGTCTACCGGGTTCCAGCATCTCCTACCTCAGCCTCCCGAGTAGCTGGGATTACAGGCATGCACCACCATGCCCGGCTAATTTTTGTATTTTTAGTAGAGACAGGGTTTCACCATGTTGGTCAGGCTGGTCTTGAACTCCCAACCTCGTGATCCACCTGCCTCACCCTCCCAAAGTTCTGGGATTACAGTAGTGAACCACCGTGCCTAGCCGGCCGTCACTGTATTTCTAAATAACACCTTTGTGTTGCTGTTTCTTGATTTCTTTCTTTCTTCTTCTTAATTTATTTTTTTTTAGAGGCAGTGTCTTGCTCTGTTGCCTAGGCTGGAGTGCAGTGGTGTGATCATAGCTCACTGCAACCTTGAATTCCTGGGCTCAGGCTATCCTCCCACCTCTGCCTTTTGAGTAGCCAGGACTATAGGTCCATCCCACTATTCCTGACTGTTTTCTTTATTTTTATTTTATTTTATGTTTTTTTTTGAGACAGTCTCGCTCTGTCTCCAGTGCAGTGGCGCGATCTTTGGTCACTGCGACCTTCGCCTCCCGGGTTCAAGGGATTCTTCTGCCTCCTGAGTAGCTGGGACTACAGGCGGGCGCCACCATGCCCAGCTAATTTTTGCATTTTTAGTGGAGATGGGGTTTCACCATGTTGGCCAGGATGGTCTCAATTTCTTGGCCTTGTGATCTGCCCACCTCGGCCTCCCAAAGTGCTGGGATTACAGGCATTAGCCACTGCTCCCAGCCTGTTTTCTTTATTTTTTTTAAAGACAGAGTCTTGCTGTGTTCCCCAGGCTGGTTTCAAACTCCTGGCCTCAAGTGATCCTCCAGCCTCAGTCTACCAAAATACTGGGACTACAGTTGTGAGCCACCACACTGGGCCAATTATACTTTTTTATTATGGGGCTCTAGGTCTGTTGTATCATGAATCTCCCCCTACCCCTCCTCCTCTCACTTTATCCTCCCAATATAGGTTTGCTCATAATTTTTGGTTAGGTTAATGCCAAAATTTATATTATTAAAATTATGTTAGTATTATTCTCAACTGAATAGGGAGTATAATATGATAACATTCTCTTTCTTTCTTTATTTTTTGAGACAGGGTCTCTCTCTGTCACCCGGCTGGAGTGCCATGGCAGGATCACAGCTCACTACAGCCTGAACGTTTAGGGCTCAAGCGATCTTCCCACTTCAGCTTCCTTAGTAGCTAGGACCAAAGATGTGTGCCAGCAGGCCTGGCTAATTTCTGAATATTCTATAGAGGTGGAGGGTCTCACTGCATTGCCCAGGCTGGTCTCAAACTCCTGGCATCAAGTGATCTTCTCACCTTGGCCTTCCAAAGTACTGGGATTACAGGAATGAGCCACTGCATCCTGCCTATGATGACATAGTCTATCTTGTATAATTTTTTTTGTCTTCCCTGGCATTAATTTTTGTTACTGTTGTTATTAGCTTGGCCTTTGTATCTCATCTCTTATTTGTGCCCAGATTATCCAGTGGAAGTATGATTCTCCTCTCTTGGGTACTGTCTGTGTCTTCCAGCATGAGCTAGTTGCTCTTTATGTCTGCTCACAGCTTCTGTCCTGGGATCTGCCTTCCACCTTTTTCCTGGGGTTTACCTTTTGTTTCTCTGTATTGAACCCTAATTTCTGGATCCCATATCTCTACTGCCAGCTTTCAGGTCTTCAGTTGTGGTAGCTCTCTTTACTTGGATCCCACAGCATCCCGCCAACTCTTCCCTTTATGTAGATTTCAGCCTTTGTGGTCTTCTCTTTCTTCTTTTTTAAAGTATAGGTTGAGCATTCCAAACCTGGAACTCCAAAATCCAAAATGCTCCAAAATCTGAAACTTTTTGAGCACCAACGTGATACTCAAAGGAAAAAAAATCACTGGAGTATTTCAGAATTTGGAATTTTGAATTTGGGATGCTCAACTGGTAAGTATACAGCACATAGTCAAAAACTGAAAAAATTTAAAATCTGAAGCACTTCTGGTCTCAAGCATTTTGGACAAGGGATACTCAACCTGCAGTATAAACCATAGTGATAGTTAGAATCCTAGACTGTTAGTGGTGGAAGGAACTTTCAAGCTCACCTAGTTCTAACCCTCCAGGTCCCTGGATCCAGGCATCTGGATACCCTAGAAGACCGTAGATTGTTCAGCCATCCCATCCCCTACTGCCCCCTGAACCTGTGTTTCCTGACACCCGTTCTTGTCTCCCTAGTACACCAATAATGTGGGCTTGGGAGTCAGACAGTCTTTAATATTAGGCTACACTCAGTCCCTTAGCTGTATAACTTTTGGCAGATTTCTTAATCTTGTGGTCTCTTTCCCATCAATAATATGGGGATAATAAACTTACATTACAGAGATATTATAGGGATGGGAACTAAGGCAGATAAAGCAGCTTTTACAAGGCTCCAAACCTTGGCACAGAGGAGGCCCTCAGGCAACGGTAGCTCTTGATATTTCCATCTTGGATCTTAGCCTGTATTTTTACAAATCAAAAAGAGTTGCATGAATTCAAAACACTGGAGCTACACCAAACACTGATGTTCTAGGAGATGGTTCTTTTATTTCCAGACCACGTACAGTAATTTCATTAAGTACTCTTAGGTAGAATTAATTGAAGTAATTTTAATTATTTAATGTAGTTTTAAAATTAACATCATTTATAGAGATATTTGTTAATTCTTGTTTATGTGCTATTTGTTTCACTGAATATTTGTGTGTACTTTCTCATGTTGATGCCTGCCACATGTTTATCCTGTAAACCAGCCTCCTTCTGGACAGACATTTTCAGTTTTTTTTGCTTTAGTGTAGCACTTTTGTAAAAAATGGGGCCTTTAAAGCTATTTTTTAGCTTTAAAGGTTTTCTTGTTTGTTTGTTTGTTTTTTGAGACAGTCTTGCTCTTTTGCCCAGGGTACAATGCAGTGGTGCGATCTCGGTTCACGGGAACCTCTGCCTCCTGGGTTCGAGCAGTTCTCTTGCCTGAGCCTCCTGAGTAGCTGGGATTACAAGTGCACCACCATGCCCAGCTAATTTTTTTTTTTTTAATTCACCTGGGTGCAGGTGGGCTAAGGCCGTAAAGGGCATTAGCCTTTTTAAAAGAGGGTTGTCTTTTTCCCCTTCTTCTTATATTTGCAGATTTTTTTTTTTTTTGAGATAGAGCCTTGCTCTGTTGCCCAGGCTGGACTGCAGTGGCTCGATCTTGGCTCACTGCAACCTCCGCCTCCTGGGTTCAAGTGATTCTCCCACGTCAGCCTCCCGAATAGCTTGGGATTACAGGCATGCACTACCATGCCTGGCTAATTTTTGTATTTTTAGTAGAGACAGGGTTTTGCCATGTTGGCCAGGCTGGTCTCAGACTCCCGACCTCAGGTGCTCCACCTGCCTCAACCTCCCAAAGTGCTGGTATTGCGTGAGCCACCACACCTGGCCATTAATTTTTGTATTTTTAGTAGAGACAGGGCTTCGCTATGTTGGCTAGATTGGTCTCGAACTCCTGACCTCAAGTGATTCGTGTGAGCCACCGTGCCTAGCCAGGATCTACTTCCTAAAATGAGATGAAGACTACAGATTTGAAGGATGTATGGCTTTAGTTGCACATTGTGGTGGATTAAATTAAATTCCAAATTCAAGAGTAGGTCTTCTTAAAAGCCCTGTTCTGTCAACTGGAGAGTTCTATTACCTGCTATCTCTGTTTTTCTTTTTTTGAGACAGAGTCTCTGTTGCCCAGGCTGGAGTGCAATTGCACTATCTTGCCTCACTGCAACCTCTGCCTCCCGGGTTCAAGCGACTCTTGTGCCTCAGCCCACCAAGTAGCTGGGATTACAGGCTTGTGCCACTCCACCTGGCTAGTTTTTATATTTTTAATAGAGGTGGGGTTTCGCCGTGTTGGCCAGGCTGGTCTCGAACTTTTGACCTCAAGTGATCTGCCTGCCTTAGCTTCCCAAAGTGCTGGAATTACAGGCATGAACCACTGCACCTGGCCATCCTGCTGTCTGTTTCCACCTTTCTTGTGCTGCAGTATTGAGTTTCCTAATGACTATTTTGAGGAGTATAATCTTCAATTATCATCTAGATATTAAAGAAAAAAATTAGTACTATTTTTCTACAGTTTTAAAAATTTTAATCAATTTTTTTTTTTTGTAGAGACAATCTTGCTGTGCTGTTCAGGCTGGTCTCAAACTCCTGGTCTCAAGCAGTCCTTCCACCTCAGCCTCCCAAAGTGTTGGGATTACAGGTGTGGGCCACTGCACTTGCCCACGTTTTTCTAATTTTTAAAAAGCTGGCCATCTGCATTTATAGAAATAGTAGTATGTAGCGGAGATCAGCAAGCTTTTTATGTAATAGATCAGACAGTAAAAATGCTTTTCAGGCCATACAATCTGCCAGTTACACAGTTCTGCTCTTGTAGCAGGAAAGCAGACATAGACAATATATAATGAATGGCCTAGCTATGTTCTGAAAAAGCCTTGTTTACAAAAACATGTGAAGAGCTAGATTTGGGTTCCAGGACATAGTTTGCTGACCCTTGACCTGAACCATAGATTTGATGGGCAGAATGGTCCACAGGTGGTCAGGCACGGTGGCTGATGCCTGTAATGCTGGCATTTCAGGAGGCCAAGGTAGGAGGATCACTTGAGCCCAGGTGTTCGAGACCAGCCTGGGCAACACAGTGAGACTCCATCTACGCACACACACACACACACACACACACACGCACGCACACATGCACATACACACATACACACACTGTCTCTCTCTCAGGAGGCTGAGGCTGAAGTGGGAGGATTGCTTGAATCTGGGAGGTCAAAGCTACAGTTATCATGCCACTGTACTCTAACCTGGGTGACAGAGTGAGATTGTCTCAAAAAAGAAAAAAAAAAAAAGAATGGTCCACAAGCCACAGTAAAGAACCAAGTGTATAAAAATTTACTGTGAGACAATTCTGCTCTGATTCACACAGAAATTCAAACATATGTTCCTGCCATCCAGAGAAGCTTGTGTAGCTGGGCTACTGGAACAGAGCTACTGGCCTGCCCTGCTGTCCTTTGGTTCATGGGCTGTGGGCTTTGGAAGAAAGTGGCTGACAGCAGAGTTGGGCAGGCATTTCGGAAAGTCATTCTGGCACCCTTGGAACTTTTATGGAGTTTTCTGCAGCAACAGCCCTGTCTGGTCCATCAGTTGACAATTCAGGTCTCCTTGGGTCTTGCTTGTTAGGCTTTGGCACTTAAGTGGAAAGAAAGCATTAAGGAAAGTGAGAGCACAGCAGAGTCAACTTCATAGTCTCTCATGGTTTTTGCCATGGGAGAAAAATGGGCATTGTACTGCTCACAGGCAGAATAAAGAAGTAATCAACACCTGACTCACTGGAAGCATTGCTAAGCTGCCTCCTCCAGTTGTCAGTAGGGCAGTTGCGTCAATTGATGTTCCCTGAACCCTGAGCCCAGCTTTGAGGTACTCCTTGCTTGCCACCTGTGAAGTAACAGTGAGCAGACCCTTAACCTTCTGCTTTCTCCCACCAAAATGAGTGAGTTTTTGAGTATACTTTCTAATTATACCACTATGCTGTGTCTACTCTGTAATAGTGACTCAAATTCTGTTACAGTCTTCTTGGAGAGGAGAATAGGCATCTTCTAAAAAAGTACAAGAATAGCATTAGAATGACAGTGTTTTGTAATTAACAGTTTTGCACTGTAAGAACAGGGGAGGTTATTGTGGATATAACAAATTAAATCTTTTTTTTTTTTTTTTGAGAAGGAGTTTTACTCTTGTTTCCTAGGCTGGAGTGCAATGGCCAGATCTCGGCTCACTGCAACCTCCTCCTCCCAGGTTCAAGCAATTCTCCCGCCTCAGCCTCCTGAGTAGCTGGGATTACAGGCATGCACCACCATGCCGGGCTAATGTTGTATTTTTGGTAGAGACGGGGTTTCTCCATGTTTGTCAGGCTGGTCTTGAACTCCTGACCTCAGGTGACCCATCCGCTTCAGCCTCCCAAAGTGCTGGGATTACAGGTGTGAGCCACTTCGCCTTGCTTTTTTTTTTTTTTTTTTTTTTTTTTTTTCCGCCCAGGCTGGAGTGCAGTGGTACAGTCTCGGCTCACCACAATCTCTGCCTCCCAGGTTCAAACGATTCTCCTGCCTCAGCCTCCTGAGTAGCTGGGATTACAAGTGTGTTCCACCATACCCGGCTAATTTTTTGTGTTTTTAGTAGAGACAGAGTTTCACCATGTTGGCCGGGCTGGTCTTGAACTCCTGACCTCAAGTAATCTGCCTGCCTCGGCCTCCCAAAGTGCTGGGATAACAGGCGTAAGACACCACACCTAGCCTGTGAATTATCTCTTATACCAGATCCCACTTTTTACTTAGTGCTATTAGCATAGCAGTTTTTATAAACATTCTTAATCTTCAGGTAGGACCTGTATGCCTTGATATCAAAGAGATGGAATGAGTTGCTCACTTTTGTTCCCAGCCTTCTTTCTAGAAACCTGCCTTCCTTCTTCCTGTCAAAGGTTAGTGAGCATCATCTCTTCTCTAGGTGTCACTACTTGCCTTGTACAGTGAAGGAAGTCTGGTGAGCAGCAGTCTATGAACTACCCAGCGATACCCTGGGTTAAGGGTTTTCCTAGGCCTTTACGCAGAGCACACAATTTATCCTTGATATATGTTGTCATGTGGTTTGGGTATTTACTAGCATTGAACTTACTTGAGTAGACAGCAGTGTAGTTTCAATCTATTTTTTTAATGTGTAAATTTGGGTGCTCTTATAGGTGGAAGCCACTCATTCTTCATCTACCCTTTTTTCAGTATCTGGCACCAATTCTGACCCAGTCATTTGTGATCCCTGGCTCTTGTGATATGCCGAAGATTTCCAGGCAGTTTTTGTGGAACACCTCCACGTCCAGCTCTAATCAAGCACCACGTAAACAAGAAATTGCCTTATCAAACCTGTGAGGACTGTATTCTGACTGCCACAAAGATCACTTCTGACACCAGAATGGCAGCTACTCCCAAGTTTTTAAAACTTTTAGGACACCGAGCATTTCACAGTCCTTTTGCCTCCCGTGCAGCCCGAAGTGTGGCATATTGGAATGTGAGCATCACACAACATGGGGGACTGCACCCTCCAGAACACACTAGCCTGTGCCATTCTGCCAAGAAAGCTAAGAACATTTGTAGCACCTTGTCTTATTGGAATATCCTCACAACCAGCAGTGCCCACCGAGGTTTGGAATTCAGCAAGGCTTCTTCCTCTGAGGCCAGCACATTGCAGCTGGGCTCACCCAGGACCACGAGAGTTGCTGAAAAGGATGTAGAAGTTTTTGATTCCTTTGAAGACACCCGAGTTTTTCTTGAGCTAAGACCAGAATACCGTCTTCACAGCTATAACACATCTGAGGCTTGTCAGCTCCTGTCTGTTTCAGAAGGTGAACTAATTTTGCACAAAGTTACAGTTTATCAAAATAATCTGCAGGCTCAAGTCATTGCTGATTATTTGTGTAAGCTGAGCTCTTTGCCTCCAGAGCAGCGTTCTGTCTTACTGGGCAGTACCAGGTTTGCTCTGCTCTGCCAGTTGAGTGTGAAGAAGATAGAGCTCTTTGATACCCAAGATCTCATCAATATTTTGAAAGCGTTTGTAATTTTAGGAATCCCTCATTCCCATTCAATGCTAGATGTATATGAGACCAAATGTTGCCATCAGGTATGGGAGATGAGTATGGATCAGCTCCTTTTGGTGGCTGATCTCTGGAGGTACTTAGGCCACAGAGTACCTCGGTTTTTTAAAATTTTTTTTAGTTATCTTAATTTGCACTGGAAAGATATATCCTTGTCCCAGCTAGTTCACTTAATTTATGTTATAGGTGAAAATCGTCAGGTATCCCAGGACCTAATGCAAAAATTGGAATCATTGATCCTTAAATATATAGATTTGCTCAATTTAGAGGAGGTTGGTACCATCTGTTTGGGGTTCTTTAAATCAAGTACTAGTCTCTCTGAATTTGTCATGCGGAAATTTGGAGACTTGGCTTGTGCTGACATGCAGCATCTGAGTAGTCACACCTTAGTGAATATTCTTAAAATGTTCCGTTTCACTCACGTGGATCACATCAATTTCATGAAGCAGTTTGGAGAGATTGCTCCTCAGCGAATTCCTTCCCTGGGAGTTCAGGGTGTCATGCACCTGACTCTTGCCTGCTCGGCCTTACGCTTCCTGGATGAAGGAGTACTGAATGCAGTGGCTGCGTCTTTGCCTCCTAGGGTGGTGCACTGTCGAAGTAAGGATGTTGCCAAGATACTGTGGTCATTTGGAACTCTGAATTATAAGCCACCCAATGCAGAAGAATTTTACTCCAGCCTGATAAATGAGATTCACAGAAAGATGCCTGAATTCAGCCAGTTCCCAGAACACCTGCTCACCTGCCTGCTGGGCCTGGCGTTTTCGGGGTACTTTCCAATAGAATTCATTGATTATGCTCTCAGTCCAGGGTTTGTCAGGTTAGCACAGGGGAAAACTAAGTTTGACCTCCTTAAGGAACTGTATACTCTCGATGGTGCAGTAGGCATTGAGTGTCCAGATTACAGAGGCAATCGTCTTAGTGCTCACCTTCAGCAAGAGGGGTCTGAATTGCTGTGGAATTTAGCAAGAAAGGATATGAATTCAAAGCCTGAATTCTTAGAAACTCTCTCTTTACTTGACACCATGTTGGGGGGTGCCCAGTACATCAAGCACCATATGATTTTGCCTCATACCCGATCTTCTGACATAGAGGTCCAGCTTGATGTTAACCTGAAGCCATTACCATTTAATAGAGAAGCCACACCAGCTGAAAATGTAGCCAAATTAAGGCTTACGCATGTGGCAGTCAGACTTACAGATGATTTGATGAATCAGTTACTAAAAGGGAAAGCAAGAGGACATTTCCAGGGCAAAACTGAGTCGGAGCCTGGGCAGCAGCCCGTGGAGTTAGAGGATAAGGCAGCTGTACCTTTGGGGGGTTCCCTTTGCAATGTAGCAGATAAACCAGGGGCCATGGAGATTGCTGGCCTGTGCCCCCCGGCCTGCATGCAGACCCCAAGAGTGAAGCTGGCTATTCAGTTTACAAACAGGAACCAATACTGCTATGGCTCCAGGAATCTCCTTGGACTGCACAGTATGAAGAGGCGGCAGCTGGTTCAGCTTGGCTACCGTGTGGTAGAATTATCCCACTGGGAATGGTTCCCAATGCTGAAACGAACTCGCTTAGAAAAGTTGGCATTTCTCCATGAAAAAGTATTCACCTCTGCTCTCTGAAGGGCATTTAGGGGCATTTCTCTGGCAAAGCTGCAGGTGTATACTGTACCAGGTATTGCACAATGATTATAAAAGCCAGAATGTAAGTTTGGCAATAAAATAGTCTATTGAGAAGACTTAGCTGTGTCCAAGGCAGATTAGAGCTAGTGTATGTTGCTGTGAATTGTAATCTAGTTGGATTATACGAATTGTTGCAAATTTGTACGTTACTCTTAATAAGTAATAAACATCTTAATATGTCCTATGGTAAAGTCCTTGTTGGAATTTTCTGTTTACCAGCCTTATGTCACAAAGTTCTTAGACTAAAAGTAAAGTCAGACATTGTATAAAGCCAATTTTTAAAAATTTTACTGTTTTCTGGAGACCCCCCTACTTACATATATTTTTATTATTTAATTTTTTAAGCCAGTTTTTGTTGTTGTTGTTGTTTTGTTTTTGTTTTTGAGACAGAATCTCACTCTGTCACCCAGGCTGGAGTGCAGTGGCACGATCTCGACTCATGGCAACCTCTGCCTCCCAGGTTCAAGCAGTTCTCCTGCCTCAGCCTCCCAAGTAGCTGGAACTACAGGCGCGTACCACCATGCCTGGCTAATTTTTGTATTTTTAGTAGAGATGGGGTTTCTCCATGTTGGCCAGGCTGGTCTCTAACTCCTGACCTCAGGTGATCTGCCCGCCTCAGCCTCCCAAAGTGCTGGGGTTACAGGCATGAGCTATCACGCCAGGCCTTTTTATTGAGACGGAGTCTCTCTCTGTCGCCCAGGTTGGGAGTGCAGTGGTGCGATCTCGGCTCACTGCAAGCTTTGCCTTCCAGGTTTAGGCAGTTCTGCCTCAGCCACCTGAGTAGCTGGGATTACAGGTACCCACCACCACGTGCAGCTTATTTTTGCATTTTTGGTTGAGATGGGTTACACCAGCTTGGCCAGGCTGGTTTCAAACTCCTGGCCTCAAGTAATCTGCCTACTTTGTCCTCCCAAAGTACTGGGATTATAGGCGTGAGCCACTGCTCCTGGCCAAAGCCAGTTTTTAAAAATTGTTTTTAATATACCATGTTTTTTTTTTTTTTTTTTTTTTTTTTGGAGACAGTCTCACTCTGTTGCCCAGGCTGGAGTGCAGTGGCGTGATCTCTGCTCACTGCAACCTTCACCTCCCAGGTTCAAGGGATTCTCCCACCTCATCCTCCAGAATAGCTAGAACTACAGGCGTAGACCACTACACCCAGCTATTTTTTTCTATTTTGTAGAGACGGCGTTTCACCATGTTGTCCAGGCTGGTCTCACACTCCTGACCTCAAGTGATCCACCTGCCTCAGCCTCCCAAAGTGTTGGGATTACAGGCATTAGCCACCATGCCTGGCCTATACCTTGTTTTAAAATAAGAACCTGATGCCGGATGTGGTAGCTCTCAGGCCTATTGTCTCAGCACTTTGGGAGGCCAAGGTGGGAAGACTGCTTGAGTCCAGGAGTTTGAGACCAGCCTGGGCAACATAGTGAGACCTTTCCTCTACAAAAAATAAGCAAAATTAGCCAGGGGTGGTGTGCCCCCGTAGTCCTAGCTACTCAGGAGGCTGGGGTGAGAGGATATCTTGAGCCTGGGAGGTTGAGGCAGCAGTGAGCTGAGATGGCACTCTTGTACTTTAGCCTGGGTCACAGAGCAAGACCCTAACCAAAAAAAAAAAAAAAGAAGGCCAAGCCAAGGCCAAGTGTGGTGACTCTTGTCTGTAGTCCTAGTACTTTGGGAGGCTGAGGCAGGCTGATCTCTTGAACCCAGGAATTCCAGACCAGCGACATGGCAAAACTCCATCTCTACTAAAAATACAAAAAAATTAGCTGGGCATGGTGATGCACACCTTTAGTCCCAGCTACTTGGGAGGCTGAGGAAGGAGGATCACCTTAGCTTGGGAGGTCAAGGCTGCAGTCAGCCATGACTGTGCCACTGCACTCCCCCACCTGGTTGACAGAGTAAGACCCTGTCAAAAAAAGAAAAAAAGCTCTCATAGCTTCACTTCCATTTCAGGATTTTTCCTCCAACACATCTTTTCATGTACTCTAAAATTAAAATTCTTATTCTTGTTTAGATGTGGTTGATTGTCCTTAGTTGCTGATTCTTCTTGCTTTAAAGAGCCATTTCAGAATTAGTGAACTTAATATGTTTCTCTTAGCTCCCTCTTCCACATTTCTACTTGTCTTGCATAAACTCCCCCTACCCTCATAATTTTCTTCTTAAAATTGGACTTAGAAGAATAGAATTCATAAGCACATGTTGGGCCAGTGGTTCCCAAGTCTGATGCTTAGGCAGAATGGTTTTCATGGCAAGTAGCTCAGATGGGAAGGAAACATGCTACGTGTTGTATTTGGAAGTCCAGTGGGATTCAGGTTTGGTTGTTTTAGAGCACAAACAAGGAGATTGTATATATATAAGTAACATAATATAGAGAACAGGTACAATATGTGATTTGCAAATAGTTTCTCTCATTCTGTGAGTTGTCTTCACTTTTTGTTTTTAATGTTGTGGAAGTCCACTTTATTATTTTTTCTTTTGTTGCTTGTGCTTTTGGTATCATATCTGAGAAACCATTGCCAAATCCAAGGTCAGGGAGATTTACCCCTGTGTCTTCTGATAGTTTGAACTCTTTATATTTAGGTCTTTGATCCACATTGAGTTAATTTTTATATGTAGCATGAGGGAACAGTCCAACTTCATTCTTTTGCATGTGGATGTCTAGTTGTCCCAGCATCATTTGTTGAAGAGAATATTCTTTCCCCATTGAATTGTTTTGGCATCTGTGTCAAATCAGTCGACCATACATGTAGGGGGTTATTTATGGATTTTCATTTCTATTCCATTCATCTGTTCTTAGGCCAGCACCACACAATTGGGAAATATGAGTCTTCCAGCTTTGTTATTTTTCAATATTGTTTTGGCTACTCATGGTCTTTGCACTTTCATATGAATTTTAGGATCAGCTTGCTCATTTCTGCAAGAAAAGCCATTGGGCTTTTGATAGGGACAGTATTGAATCTGTTGTTTGCTTTGGGGAATGTTGCCATCTTAACAGTATTAAGTCTTCTAATCCATAATTATGGTATATCTTTCAATTTATTTAGATTTTTAATTCTTTCAGCAATGTTTTATAGTTTTCAGTGTATAAATCTTACATCTTAGTTTTTTGTTTTGTTTTGATTTGTTTTGTTTGATACAGGGTCTCACTCTGTCACCTAGGCTGGAGTGCAGTGATGTGATTGTAGTTCACTGCAGCCTCAAATCCTGGACTCAAGCAGTGCTCCACCCTCAGCCTCCCAAGTAGCTGGTACTCCAGGTGTACACCACCATTGCTGGCTAATTTTTCTATTTTTGGTAGAGATGCAGTCTCACTCTGCAGTCAGGACTGGTCTCAAACTCCTGGCCTCAAGTGATCCTCCCACCTCAGCCTCCCAAAGTGCTGGGATTACAGGTGTAAGCCACTGTACCCAGATGTTAAGTTTATTCCTAATTATTTTATTCTTTTTTATGCTATTGTAGATGGAATTGTTTTTAAAACTTCTTTTATGAATTGTTCATTGTGAGTGTTTAGAAATACAGATGATTCAGCAGACATGGTGGCTCACACCTGTAATCCCAGCACTCTGGGAAGCCAAGGGAGGCAGATCACTTGGGATTAGGAGTTTGAGACCAGCCTGGCCAACATGGTGAAATCCATCTCTGCTAAAAATACAAAAATTAGCCAGGCGTGGTGGTGTGTGCCTGTAATCCCAGCTACTGGGGAGGCTGAGACAGGAGAATTGCTTGAACCCGGGAGGCAGAGTTTGCAGTGAGTTGAGATCCCACCATTGCACTTCAGTCTGGGAGCCTGGGTGATAGAGCAAGACTCCATCTCAAAAAAGTGAAAAAAATTAGCTGAATGTGGTGGCGTGCACCTGTAATCCCACCTAGTTGGGAGGCTGAGGCAAGAGAATCGCTTGAGCCTGGGAGGTGGAGGTTGCTGTGAGTTGAGATTGCACCATTGTACTCCAGCCTGGGCAACAGAGTGACACCCTATCTCAGAAAAAAAAAAAGTAAAAACTGAGGCAGGCACAGTGGCTCACGCCTGTAGTCCCAGCACTTTGGGAGGCTGAGGGGCATATCACAAGGTCAAGAGTTCAAGACCAGCCTGGCCAACATGGTGAAATGCCGTCTCTTCTAAAAATACAAAATTTAGCTGGGTATGATGGTGCATGCCTGTAATTCCAGCTACTCAGGAGGCTGAGACAGGAGAATCACTTGAGTCTGGGAGTTGGAGGTTGCAATGAGCCAAGATTGTGCCATTGCACTCCAGCCTGGGTGACACAGCAAGACTCCATAGGCTGGCGCAGTGTTTCACCCCTTTAATCCTAGCACTTTGGGAGGCCAAGGTGGGTGGATCACCTGAGGTCAGGAGTTCAAGAGCAGCTTGGCCAGCATGGTGAAACCCCGTCTCTACTAAAAATACAAAAAAATTAGCTGGGTGTGGTGGTGAGTGCCTGTAATCCCACCTACTCAGAAGGCTGAGGCAGGAGAATTGCTTGAACTTGAGAGGCAGAGGTTGCAGTGCACCGAGATCACGCCACTACACTCCAACCTGGGCAACAAGAGCGAAACTCCATTTCAAAATAAATAAATAGTAAAAACTGTCTGCTTGTGCCTAGCACAGTGCCTTGCACATGTTAAACCCTTGGAGAGTGACTTGCCTCCATGTGCTATAAAACTGCAGGCTTCTTTGGGGCCTTCACCTGTGCTGTGGTCTTTTTGCACACCTCTCACTGGTGTGTAACCGTGTAGGATGGGCTGGGACAGCTGTCTTTATTTTGACTGGTTCTAAGAAAAAGGCACATGAGTCAAACTTTTTTCATGGATGGACAGGTAACTCAATTTAGAAATTATAAGAAGTATTGTACTTCTTTAAAAGCTGAAGTGCCCAATTTATGAAATTGCTCAGTGCATTGGTATTCCACCTACTCTTTGAGGGGAAATGCTTTTCTCTTATTTGACAGGTAATCTTTTCTTCATTTTTTCCTTCTGTAACCTGTTTGAGCCTAGTCTTTAAAATACATGTGTCTGCCCGAATTACTTTTCAGTACATCTTTATGAGACTCAAAATGAGATTGTGTAACACAGCTATGGTAACTTTGTGGGCTGAAGGAAGCCGGATTTTGAGGTGTTCAGAAAGTGTCATGGTCACCTTACTTTCTTCAAATTATCCTTCTACACTTCCCTACCCCCAGGTTCTAAACCTCAACAACAAAAACGAAAGATTTGTTTGGTTGCTTCAAGCTCCAAGGAAGCACAGACAACAATCTTCCAGACAGGGCAACCAGCTCTTCCAGGTTTGCCCAGGACTTTCCTGGTTTATCACCAAAAGTACCATGTTCTAGAAAACTCCTTAGCTATGGATGTACCAAGACAGTTGGTAACTCAACTCCTGGATCCCTTCTTGGCCCTTCCTGTGCACTTCCCTTTCTGAGCCTGAGTACTGGCAGCTGCAAAAAGTACTCTGAACGTAAATCTCAGTCTTTGCTGTCATCCTGAGACCTCAGGCATACATCAACTTTAAATACATAAAGGAAAAAAAAACCCAACTTATCCTACTACCCTAGTACATTGCATATTTAAATTTCTGCATGTCCACCATTACCTCTCAAACTATTTATGTATACATATTCCTAGATGTAGATTTTTTAACAAATGTATGATCATAATACTTTTTTCTTTTTAAAGACAGAGGCTCGCTCTGTAGCCCAGGCTGGAGTGCAGTGGTGTGATCCCAGCTCACTGCAACCTCTGCCTCCCAGGTTCAAGTGATTCTGTCACCTCACCCTCCTGAGTAGCTGGGACTACAGGCATGCGCCACCATGCCTGGCTAATTTTTGTATTTTTAGTAGAGATGGGGTTTCACCATGTTGGCCACATTTATCTCAAACTCTTAACCTCAAGTGGTCCGCCCACTTTGGCCTCCCAAAGTGCTGGGATTACAGGCATGAGCCACTACGCCCAGCGTATGATCATAGTACTTCCATAAGTTTTGTGTTCTTTTTGTTTCTGCATACTTTTTTTTTTTTGAAATGGAGTCTCGCTTTGTCGCCCAGGCTGGAGTGCAGGCCTGAGTGCGATCTTGGCTCACTGTAACATCCGCCTCTTGGGTTCAAGTGATTCTCATGCCTCAGCCTCCAAAGTAGCTGGGATAACAGGCACCCACCATCACACCCAGCTAATTTTTGTGTTTTTAGTAGAGACTGGGTTTTACCATGTTGGCCAGGCTAGTCTCCAACTCTCCTGACCTCAGGTGATTCGCCCACCTTGGCCTCCCAAAGTCCTGGGATTACAGGTGTGAGCCACCACGCCCAGCCTACATATAATTTTGCATTTTCCTGCGTAGTTATATTATTTATGTGACATGAATGCCAAGACTAAACATGTCATTCAAGTTTGTTTCTTATAATGTGGACAGTGAGCTTAACTGGAGTCTTCAGTCAAGGCTTAGATCTGAATGAAAAATTTCAAGACTTCTGTGGAAGTACAGTATTTGGATTTATAAGATAAAATTATTTATTTTATTATTATTTTTTGAGATGGAGTCTTGCTCTACTGCCCAGGCTGGATGCAGTGGCACGATCTTGGCTCACTGCAGCCTCTGCCTGCTGGGTTCAAGCAGTTCTCCTGTCTCAGCCTCCTCAGTAGCTGAGATTACAGGCGTCTGCCACCATGCACGGCTAATTTTTTGTATTTTTAGTAGAGACAGGTGTTCACCCTGTTAGCCAGGATTGTCTCGATCTCTTGACCTCGTGATTCAGCCTCCCAAAGTGCTGGGATTACAGGTGTGAGCCCCGCGCCCGGCAATAAAAGACTTTTTAAAGGATAACACATGAAATTCTTGTGATAAAAGTATTCTGTATCTTGACTACAGTTATGATTACACAACTTTGCACATAGAGTAAAATTGCATCAAACTAATTAGATAGGCACACACAAATGAATGCATGCAGACCTGGTGAAATCTGAAAATCAGTGGATAATTATCAGTATCAGTAGGCTGATTATGAAGTTGTATAGCTATGTAAGATGTTATAGCCAGGCTCAGTGGCTCATGCCTGTAATCCCAACACTTTGGGAGGCTGAGGTGGGTGGATCACCTCAGGTCAGGAGTTCGAGACCAGACTGGGCAACATGGTGAAACCCCAACTCTAGTAAAAATACAAAAATTAGCCAGGCATGGTGGCAGGCGCCTATAATCCCAGCTACTAGGGAGGCTGAGGCGGGAGAATCCCTGGAAACCAGGTGGTGGACGTTGCAGTGAGCCAAGATTGCGCCACTGCACTCCAGCCTGGGTGACAAGAATGAATTCTCCGTTTCAAAAAAAAAAAAGGATGTTACTGTTGGGGGAAACTGAGTAAAGCATATGTGGGATCTCTCCATCTCTCTGTATTGTTTCTTACAACTACTTGAGTCCACAATTATCTTTAAAAGCTTAATTAGATTTTTTTTTTTTTTTTTTTAGATTGCGCCACTGCACTCCAGCCTGGGCAATGGAGAGACTCTGTCTCAAAAAAAATAATAATAAAATAAAAATAATTTCTTAGAAAGTAGCTTTGAAATCTTTTTGAGATTCTCAGTAATACATTATGCATAGTTCATTTTTCTCCTTTTAAAGAATGCCTCTTCCTCAAAAAGAAAAAAAAAAAGGATAAAAGGAAGAAAACTAAAGGAAGAAAATGCCAAAGGAAAAACTGCGACTACCAGTTTATTCCCAAGTAGTTAGTACCTTGGCACTCATCTTTGATGCCTTCAGGAAGCCATTTGCAAGGAGCTCCTCATGTAGTACAGAAAAGATAGCGGGGAACACATCAGCCAAAGGAAAGGGAAACCTCTTGAAGGGTGAATTGCCTCTAAGTAGTTCAGAACTGCTGTTGCCATCTAGGAGGTTAATGGCAGACTTTTCTTTAGTGTCATTTCTCTCTCTGGTTGTAAGCCTTCTATGACTTACTTCTGACCAGTAGCTTTCAGATCTTTTTTTTTTTAAAAAAAAAACTACAACCTTTAATAAGAAATAACTTTTACAGCAAAACCCCAAATGAATAAATACGTGTGTCTGTGTGTTCATATATATATATAACTGAAACAAAACCTTCATAAAACAGTGCTCACCCTTATATGTGGTGCATGCTGACATTTTCTGTTCTACTTAATTTTTAAAACTAGTTATGGCTCAGTAATTTAAGTTCTTAATTCTCAACCTGCAATTTGGAGAAACACTACCTCAGCCCACTAAGTGAAGTAATCTCAGCTTCTTGGCATGACATTCAAGGCCTTCCTCATCTGGCTCCATTTGCCTTCCTAGTGCTGGCTTCCACTCCACCTCTCTAGCTAAGTGGCATATTCAGCATTTCCTGAACCTGCCTCACACTTCCCTCCTCCGTGCCTTGATACTTACTGATCCCTTTCTCCAGGACTCCTTCCCTTTTGTTCATATTCTTACCTCTTGGCTCCTATAGTCTGCAGTCTGTGATAGCATTAGTATGTAGTGTCTGTCCTGCTTCAGAGTTGTCCATGAGATTAGGCATGTGTCCTAGTCGTCCTGAGTTCACGTGGTACTCCTGTGAATTCTGCCCTGAGTTGACCAATGTTTTGGCCAAAACTTTTCACCAATGTTTTTCAGAAAAAATTTTTTTTTGTCAAGTCACTGTAAGAAATACATTTTATATTAGATGAAATACATGAATTTGTTAAATATGTTTGTACAAAACTGAAGCAATTTCGTGGCGTATTCATACTATTTGCACCTTCATATTTTGTGTTCTCTTCTAGTTATTTCTTTTTTTCTTTTTTTTTCCTTTCGATGTTATCCAATGGTTATTTCCTTTCTTTAACACATTACTTGATTTCAAAAACCACAAATTGAAAAACAGTGATCTAGGCCATCTTTCCCCACTCTGAATGTCATCTGTAGAAAGCTCTGTTACAAACCTTTATATTGTATTACATATATATATATAATTATTAATATTATTTTAGACAAGAGTTTCGCTTTTGTTGCCTAAGCTGGAATGCAGTGGCACAGTGTCTGCTAACTGCAACCTCTGCCTCCTGGGTTCAAGCAATTCTCCTGCTTCAGCCTCCCAGGTAGCTGGGATTACAGGTGCCTGCCACCATGCCCGGCTAACTTATGTATTTTTAGTAGAGACAGGGTTTCACCACGTTAGCCAGGCTGGTCTTGAACTCCTGACCTCAAGTGATCCACCTGCCTTGGCCTCCCAGAGTGCTGGGATTACAGGTTTGAGCCACCACGCCTGGCTTTTTTTTTTTTTTTTTTTATGAGACAGGATCTCGCTCTGTCACTCAGGCTGGAGTGCAGTGGTGCCATCTTGGCTCACTGCAACCTCCGCCTCCCAGGTTCAAGCATATGTTCAATTATATAATCACTGTTAGAAAGAAGTCTTTATTGGCCAGGCACAGTGGCTCATACCTATAATCCCAGCACTTTGGGAGGCCGAGGCAGGCAGATCACCTGAGGTCAGGAGTTGGAAACCAGCCTGGCCAACATGGTGAAACCCTGTCTCTATTAAAAATACAAAAATTAGCCGGGTGCAGTGGCGGGCGCCTGTAATCCCAGCTTCTCAGGAGGCTGAGGCAGGAGAATTGCTTGAACCTGGGAGGCGGAGGTTGCAGTGAGCTGAGATCACCGCATTGCACTCCAGCCTGGGCGACAGAGCAAGACTCCATCTCAAAAAAAAAAAAAGTCTTTATTGTCTCAAGACTCACAGAGAAAACCATTCATTTATTTTTTTTTCCCACAAGAAGATTTGTAGAGAATATTTATTGCAGCATTTTTTTCATAGTAAGACATTATAAACAACATAAGTAATAGGGCAATGGAGAAACTGTTTTAGTCATATAATTGAATATGAGGAAGTTAAAATGAGTACACTGGATATAAACATTTCAATATGGAAAACCTTAATATGCTCAATGGAAAAGCAAGTTGCAAGATGATACACATAATATCATTAAGGTGTATTAAAATATATAACTACATGTCGTTTATACATATATATGCATACGTATACTGATTTGAATGACAGACAACATTAGATAGGGCTTACTTCAGCCGGGCCCAATGGCTCATGCCTGTAATTTCAGTCGTTTGGGGGGCCAAGGTGGGTGAATTGCGTGAGCCCAGGAGTTTGCGAAAAGCCTGGGAAACATGATGAAACTCCATCTCTACCAAAAAAAACTTAGCCGGATGTGGTCGTGCATGCCTGTAATCCCAGATACTTGGGGGACTGAGGTAGGAGAATCACTGATCACTGGAGCCCTGGAGGTTGAGGTTGCAGCAAGCCAAGATGGCACCACTGCACTCCAGCCTGGGCATGGGAGTGAGAGCCTGTTTTCACCCCCACCCTCCAAAAAAAAAAAAAGAAAGAAAAAAAGAGCTTACCCCTTGGCAAAAAGGGAGAGGAAATAAGATGGGTGCTGGGTTTTGTTTTTATCTCTTGAATATTGCTTTTAACACTGAAATCAGAAGCAAACATAGCAAAATGTTAATATTTGCTAAATCTAGGTGGTAGGTACAAGAGTGTCTACTATTTTATATTCTTTTTTCTTATAAACCTGTATTGCCATCTTACAATGCCATTATTATCTGTCTCCAAGCTACTTCTCTGAAAGCAGGGCACATTAGCCATGATCTGAGGTTTTGGATTAATATATTCTCATGCCTTCTCTTTCTTGTACTTAGATGCCATATCTGGAGAAAATGGCTATTCTTTGTAAGTATTTACTGGACAGTGTTTGTGGTGAGTTCAAGTTACACAGCTATTTCCTCAGCAGGACTGGGGAGAGAGTCCTTCTGGGCTAGGCTGTTTGCGTTTTCATATGTTGAGCCATCATTTCTTTTCTGGATTAAGTGTTAAGGGAGGAGGCATCTGACCTTAAAAGTCCAGAGTATTAGAACAAGATAGATGGTGAGATTATACCTGTTAAAAGACTTTGATAGTGGCCGGGCTCGGTGGCTCATGCCAGCACTTTAGGAGGCTGAGGCTGGTGGATCATGAGGCCAGGAGTTCGAGACCAGCCTGGCCAATGTGGTGAAACCCCATCTCTACTAAAAATTAGCTGGATGTGGTGGCACATACCTATAATCCCAGCTACTTGGGAGGCTGAGGCAGAAGAATTTCTTGAACCTGGGAAGTGGAGGTTGGAGTGAGCCAAGATTGTGCCACTGCACTCTAGCCTGGGTGACAAAGCAAGACTCCATCTAAAAAAAAAAAAAAAAAAACTTTGATAACAAGCAGAGTGTTATTGGACATCACTGTTTCCCACAGAAACAGACACCATTTGTAAGATATTCTTTAAAAATATCTGCCATTCTCCTGTGACAACATGCTCATTTGTTTCAATTTGCATATTTCAGTTTGATCTCCAGTCCTGAGTTGTTTTCAATCACTCTTTTTACCCCAATCATTCTTCATTATTATTCTTTTTTTTTTAATTCTTTTAATTAAAATTTTTTTTTTAAAGATACTAGTTATTGCTATGTTGCCTAGGCTGATCGTGAACTTCTGACTCAAACAATCCTCCTGCCTTGGCCTCCCAAAGTGCTGGGAATTTATAGGTATACACCAGCCCACCCAGCCGTTTCTTTTTTGGTTTTTTTTTTTTTGAGACAGAGCTTGCTCTGTCACCCAGGCTAGAGTGCAGAGACACTATCTTGGCTCACTGCAACCTCTGCTGCCACGTTCCAGCCATTCTCTAGCCTCAGCCTTCTGAGTAGCTGGGATTACCGGCACCTGCCACCACACTTGGCTAATTTTTTGTATTTTTAGTAGAGATGGGGTTTCACCATGTTAGCCAGGCTGGTCTCGAACTCTTGACCTCAAGTGATCTGCCTACCTCAGTCTCCCAAACTGCTGAGATTACAGGCATGAGCAACCGTGCCCAGCCTCACCCAGCCATTTCTTTGTTATTATGAATACACCTTATAATTTAGAACATTTTTAGATTTACTTACAAATTGAGCATTATTCATGCTATTAACATCTTACATTAGTGTGGTATGTTTCTTAAAATTGATGAGCCAATATTGGTAAATTATTATTTATTAAGTTTATAGTTTAAGGTTCATTCTTTGTGCTATATAATTCTTTGTGTTTGTTTTATTTTGTTTTGTTTTGAGACAGGATCTCACTCTGTTGCCCAGGCTGGAGTGTAGTGGCACGATCCTGGCTCACTGCAGCCTCTGCCTCCTGGACTCAAGTGACTGTCCTGCCTCAGACTCCCGAGTAGGTGGCATTACAGACATGCACCACCATGCCTGGCTAATTTTTGTATTTTTAGTAGAGACTGGGTTTTACCATTTTGGCCAGGCTGGTCTTGAACTCCTGGCCTCAAGTGATCCTCATGCCTTGGCCTCCCTAAGTGCTCCAAAGTGCTGGGATTACAGATGTGAGCTACTATGCTTGGCCTTTTAAAGTTTGGTTTTTTTGAGACAGCCTCTCACTCTATTGCCCATGCTGGACTGCAGTGGCTCGATCTCGGCTCACTGTAACCTCTGCCTCCCGGGTTCAAGCAATTCTCCTGCCTCAGCCTCTCCAGTTGCTGGAATTACAGGTGCCTGCCACCTCGCCAGGCTAATTTTGTGTTTTTAATAGAGATGGGGTTTCATCAAGTTGAGCAGGCTGACCTTGAACTCCTGACTTCAAGTGCTTTGCCCACCTCAGCCTCCCAAAGTGCTGGGATTATAGATGTAAGCCACCATGCCCGGCCTGTGTTGTATGATTCTATAGGTTTTGATAAATGTATAATGTTATGTATCTACCATTACAATATAATACAGAATAGTTTCACTGCCATTTCATTTTTATCTCTATACTCCAGTGCCTAGCACAGGGCTTGCAAATATTCCACCAATGTGTAATGATATCCCATCTAAAATTAAATATGAGCAAAACAAATTCAGTAGTACAGTACATTTAAAGAACAATCTGCCACAACCGAGTAGACTCTCTCCTGGGAATAAAAAGGGTAGTTTAAAATTAGAAAAATGTGTTAATGTATCCCATTAGTCTGTCAGATAAGATAAATAATAAAAGACAACATATAAAGAAAAATCAGAATTCAGAGCATATGCCTGACTTTCAAAACTATGAAAATTAGAATGCTTTATTAACATGAAGATGATATTTCAGTCTAACAATCAGCATTATGTTCAAAGATGCATTTTCTAATGGGCATAAACGAGGATGGCAACTCTTTTACTGTTATGTGTAATTCCAGAAGTTCTAGTTAATGCAGTAAAGTGAGAAATAAGAGTTATCATTTTGAGGAAGGAATTCTCATTGTTATCTAGATAATAGGGTTGTAAAAAAAAAAAAAAACAAGAAAACAAACTGAAAATGTGTTAAAATCAGTAAGAGTTAATAAGAAAATACAATAAGGATACCAAAGTGAAAAGCTTTTCTATATAGCAGTGACTAGCTAGAAAAATTAATGGGGTAAGAAGAATCTTTGATAAATAGCAACCTTAAATAGAAACATGTAGGACCCCTTAAGTTAAAAAGTCAAAATTATGCTAAGACCAAAGGGAAAAAAATGACAAAAAATCTACTTAAGATTTTATTCTTTTTTTTTTTTTTTTTTGAGACGGGGTTTCGATCTTGTTGCCCAGGCTGGAGTGCACTGGCGCTATCTCAGCTCACCACAACCTCCGCCTCCTGGGTTCAAGCGATTCTCCTGCCTCAGCCTCCCAAGTAGCTGGGATTAGAGGTGCACGCCACCATGCCCAGCTAATTTGTATTTTTAGTAGAGGCAGGATTTCTAGGCTGGTCTTGAACTCCTGACCTCAGGTGATCCACCTGCCTCAACCTCCCAAAGTGCTGGGATTACAGGCATGAGCCACCGTGGCCAGCCAAGATTTTGTCTTAATGTAGTAGTAGTAAAAAGTTGCAAATGGCTGGGCACGGTGGCTCATGCCTATAATCTCAGCACTTTGAGAGGCCGAGGCGAGCGGATCACCTGAGGTTAGGAGTTCAAGACCAGCCTGGCCAACACAGTGAAACCCTGTCTTTATTAAAAAAAAAAAGTTGCAAACAAGTTGGGTTTGGTAACCTATACTTGTAGTCCCAGGTACTTGGGTACTTGAGGCACTCAGGTGGGAGGATTGCTTGAGCTAAGGAATTTGAGGCTGCGGTAAACTGTGATGGCACCTGTGAACAGCCACTGGACTCTATCCTGGACAACATAGTGAGACCCTGTCTTAAAAAAAAAGATGTAAACAACCTAAATGTCTCGCAAAAGTAGCCTCAAACTCCTGGGCTCAAGCCATACTCCTGAGTAGCTGGGACTATGGGCACATGCCACCATGCCCAGCTAATATTTTAAAAATTTTTTGTAGAGGCGGGATCTCACTTTGTTGCCCAGACTGGTCTCAAACTTCTGGCCTCAAGCAGTCCTCCTGCCTTGGTCTCCCAGAGTACTAGGATCACAGGTGTGAGCCCCTTTGCTTAGTCTATTTATACCCCACGTTGCTGCAAAATTATTTTAAGCTAGCTTTCATATTATACTCTATTACATAACAATAAAGAATTCAGGCAGGGAGAAATGTGAGGGATGGGCCACAGATTTTATTCGGAGCTTTCCAGCAGCCTGAGTCAAGAAGGAATATGATCCATATTCATACCACACAATATTAAGTTGCTTGGGAAAAATAAGTCTTCTAGTGCTGCGACCAAATTGAAAATTTTCTACAGGTCTCAAAGAGAGGATACCATATAGAATAGACAGTGATCATTTTGTCCACCAAACAAAACAGTAACTGACTTTATAGAGCTGTTTCTTATTGAAGTTCCTTGCTGATGGACCACACAATGCCAGTGAGCAGCTTGGTGAAGAGTATTTGCAGGGGATGGCGAGGGTGGTGATGGACATGAGGATAGGCCCGTGCACTGGTCTGAGGGTCAGCTCAGTGGAGTGGTATATTTTAGAGATCAAAATTATGGTTCTCGCCTGATGTGTCCTGCTACCCTGGTGTCTTATGAATCTTCACAAGTCGGCCACTGAATTTTTATCAATGTGTTACATTTGTTTTTGCAACTGGTGAGGATCAAAACTGCTGAGAAATCTGTCAGATAGTGGTGTGGGATAAGATTTGCAGCAGCCACGAGGAGTGCCAGGCAAGAGGCAGGAGAAGCCACTTAGGCCAGCACCAAGGAGAATGTAATGGTGTTGGACTGAACACTCTTCTGTAAGTGTTCACTCAACTTATATTTTGATGAGTGCTGTGGAGAGCAGGGAGTCTGTTTCTGTTCAGGGTTAGGTCCATATGCTTTTGTAGTTGACTGGGGCAGTTGGCAGCCCCCGAGGCAGGTGGAGAAGCCTCATGAGCTGAGATGCTTGAACAGAAGGCTGACTCACTTCCACACAGAGGTGGGAAGAAGTAGCTAAGGGCAGACCAAGGTTTTCCTTAATTTCAGGTCTGTTGTAATGCCCGTTGGAAAGGGAAGTCAAGGTTCCACATCTCTATATCATAGAGCATAAAAGCCTCATTTAAGTCTAGAAGGACTCTATTTTATTTTTTGAGACAGGGTTTCACTCTGTCACGCAGGCTGGAGTACAGTAGCGCAGTCATAGCTCACTATATGTAACCTTGCACTCCTGGCCTCAAGTGATCCTCTTGCCTCCACCTCCCAGGTGGCTAGGACTAGAGGTGTGTGCCACCACACCTAATTCATTTTTTAATTTTTTTTTTGTAAAGATGGTGTCTTACTGTGTTCCCTGGGCTGACCTCAAACTCCTGGGCTCAAGTGATCCTCTCACCTTAGCCTCCCAAAGTGTTCAGATTATAGATGTGAGAGCCACTCTGCCTGGCTTTGTTTTTTCTTGGCTGTCTGTCAGGGCCAAGAAGGGAGGAGGGAACTTCCTGGGGCAGTGAAAAGAAAACCCTCTCAATCCCGGAGCCCCCTAGCCTCAGCCATTTGCCTGGGGCCAGTGCAGTTCTGCCTATGCCTGTTTCTAGTGTCATATCTATGTCAGTAGCGTATTGTGCTTTCCTTTGGCATCCTAGGCTTGCTTTTCAAAGGAGGAATGTTTTATTTCCTTGGTTTGGCTATATATTTATTTTAATGGTTCTATATTCAATTAAAGTGAATGGCTTAATTTTACATTTAAAACCAACAGGAAGCTGCTGCTGCACTAGGTGGGCAGGGAAGCTGGGGGAAATGCTGCTCTAAATGAGTTCTGGTATCCTGGCCAAAAAGAGGTAACTACAGGGGTTCCGAGGATATTTGCAGATGCAATGCATCAGATAACTTCATTCATTTTTACTTATTGTGGAGAACAAGAAAGGTGTCAGAAGCCTGGAGACATTGTTAATGTAATCTTTCAGAAAAGGAATTGTAGAAACTTTAGTCCAGGCCAGATTCTAAAATTCTCTGGCAAAGCAATGGTGTGTGTGCCTCAAAGTGGAAAGCACAAGGAATTTCAACACAGGCTCACAAAGAACAGGAGGCTTTAGGCCAGGGGCTCTCCACTCCATGAGATTCATGTTTCTTCTATCATGAGCTTAAAGCCAAATAATATAACCTACTTATGTACATTATTTGTAAAAAAAACAATGTGTACAGGTACACACACACACACACACATACACACGCACACACACTGCCCTAACAGTACTATAAAGGAAAAATTTTTAGGTACGATAATAAAATTTGTTCTCATGTGTAAATGTTTGGGTGTGACCATACTAGAAGACATAAAGACTTGTTCAGAAGTTTTTACCATCATGCAGGAGCATGTGGAATGCACGCTGCTACAAATGCAGACTTGAAGGTGGAGAGCTTTGCTCTCAATGATGTGATTTTCATAAATGGTGGGCGTCTCTTAGTAAAGGTCTGAACAAAACAAAATATGACCTTCCTATGGCCTTCATGAAAGTTTCTATCCTAGAAAATTTAGCATATATGAAAACCATGTTTAAAAATACTTTGTGTTTATATCTAAAACTGAGTTAGGGGCTGAGGTAATAGACATTTGCAAGTCCCATGACAGATCTTCACTGTGCAGCAACTCTCCACTCAAACGTTGCAGGACGCCCAGTACGCCTGGCCCCTGCCAGTGGCCCCTACTGATTATGACAACAAAAGGGGCTCAGAGGGTGGCCCTATCCCTGTTGGACTAACGTGATTTTTCATGGCCATGACTGTCAGAGGAAAAAGCATAAATGGCTGGCTGGCCTCACCAAGGAGCTGAGATCCATTGGAGAGATCTGCCACTGGGAGGGGTGTTTTCCAGTGGCTCCCCTCCTTCTCTACAGAGTTTCCAGAAGCCTTTGGAATTAGCCATTAAAATGACTACTTGCATAAGATGCCTTTTTTTTTTTTTTTTTTTTTTTTTTTGTGTTTTTTTGTTTTTGGGCATTGGCCCCGGGGAGGGAGTGTTGAGTTGGAAAAATAACAAAAAAGGTAAAT
>CAUYLG010013203.1:0-28670 GCA_963573385.1 Cacajao melanocephalus | reverse complement strand
TAATTTTCTGTCTGTTTGATCTGTCTAATGTTGACAATGGGGTGTTAAAGTCTCCCACTATTATTGTGTGGGAGTCTAAGTCTCTTTGTAAGTCATTAAGAACTTGCCTTATGTATCTGGGTGCTCCTGTATTGGGTGCGTACATATTTAGGATCGTTAGCTCTTCTTGTTGCATTGATCCTTTTACCATTATGTAATGTCCTTGTTTGTCTCTTCTGATCTTTGTTGCTTTAAAGTCTATTTTATCAGAGATGAGAATTGCAACTCCTGCTTTTTTTTGCTCTCCATTTGCTTGGTAAATCTTCCTCCATCCCTTTATTTTGAGCCTTTGTGTATCCTTGCATGTGAGGTGGGTTTCCTGGATACAGCACACCGATGGGTTTTGGCTTTTTATCCAATTTGCCAGTATGTGTCTTTTGATTGGGGCATTTAGTCCATTTACATTTAGGGTTAATATTGTTTTGTGTGAATTTGATACTGCCATTTTGATGCTAGCTGACTGTTTTGCCCATTAATTGATGCAGATTCTTCATTGTGTTCATGCCTTTTACCATTTGGTGTGTTTTTGGAGTGGCTGGTACTGGTTGTTCCTTTCTATGTGTAGTGACTCTTTCAGGAGCTCTTGTAAAGCAGGTCTGGTGGTGATGAAATCTCTGAGTACTTGCTTGTTCACAAAGAATTTTATTTTTCCTTCACTTATGAAGCTTAGTTTGGCTGGATATGAAATTCTGGGTTGAAAGTTCTTTTCTTTAAGGATGTTGAATATTGGCTCCCACTCTCTTTTGGCTTGTAGGATTTCTGCTGAGAGATCTGCTGTGAGTCTGATGGGCTTCCCTTTGTGGGTAACCCGACTTTTCTCTCTGGCTGCCCTTATTATTTTCTCCTTCATTTCAACCCTGGTGAATCTGACGATGATGTGCCTTGGGGTTGCTCTTCTTGAGGAATATCTTTGTGGTGTTCTTTGTATTTCCTGGACTTGAATATTGGCCTGCCTTGCTAGTTTGGGGAAGTTTTCCTGGATAATATCCTGAAGAGTATTTTCCAGCTTGGATTCATTCTCTTTGTCACATTCAGGTACACCTATCAAACATAGATTAGGTCTTTTCACATAGTCCCATACTTCTTGGAGACTTTGTTCATTTGTTGTCACCCTTTTTTCTCTAATCTTGCCTTCTCATTTTATTTCATTGAGTTGATCTTTCACCTCTGATATCCTTTCTTCTGCTTGGTCAATTTGGCTTTTGAAACTTGTGCATGCTTTGTGAAGTTCTTGTGTTGTGGTTTTCAGCTTTATCCATTCACTTATATTCCTCTCTAAGTTGTCCATTCTTGTTAGCATTTCATCTAATCTTTTTTTCAATGTTCTTAGTTTCTTTGCATTGGATTAGAACATGTTCTTTTAGCTCACAGAAGTTTCTTATTATCCATCTTCTGAAGCCTGATTCTGTCATTTCATCACACTCATTCTCCATCCAGCCTTATTCCCTTGCAGGTGAGGAGTTGTGATCCCTTATAGGAGGAGAGGTGTTCTGGTTTCTGGTGTTTTCATCCTTTTTGTGCTGGTTTCTTCCCATCTTTGTGGATTTATCCACCTGTTGTCTTTGTATTTGCTGACTTTCAGATTGGGTCTCTGGGTGTACGTCCATTTTGTTGATGATGAAGTTATTTCTGTTTCTTAGTTTTCCTTCTAACAGTCTGGCCCCTCTGCTATAGGACTGCTGAGGTCCACTGCAGGCCCTGCTTGCCTGGGGATCACCTGCAGCAGCTGCAGAACAGTAAGGGTTGCTACCAGTTTCTTCTGCTATGTTTGTCCCAGAAGGATACCCGCCAAATGTCAGTCTGATCTCTCCTTTATGAGGTGACTCTTTGGATATACGGGGGTCAGGGAGCTGCTTGAGGAGACAGTCTGTCCTTTATAGGAGCTCAAGTGCTGAGTTGTGAGCTCCGTTGTTCATTCAGAGCTGCTGGGCAGGTACCTTTAAGTCTGCTGCAGCAGAACTTGTAACCCCACTTTTTATTCCCCAGGTATTCTGTCCCATGGAGTTAGGGCTTTATTTATGAGTTTCCGTTGTGCTGCTGCCTTTCTTTCAGGGCTGCCCTGCCCAGTACGGAGGCAGCCTAGTCACTGTCTGCAGAGGCTTTGTTGAGCTGCTGTGGGCTCTGCCCAGCTACTGTGTGAACTTCCCTGCAGTCCTGTTTATATGGGTGTAGGTAGAACTGCCTTGGCTATGGTGGCCCACCTCTCAAATAGCAGACTCTCTCTGTAATGGTGGGTTGTCTCGGCAATGGCGGGCTGCCTCAGCAATGGAGGACTACCTCCGTAGTGGGGGAGTGCCAAGGTAATGGCGGACGCCCCTCCCCCACAAAGCTGGATCATCCTGGGTTCAGCTGTGTTTGCTGTGAAACTCTCAACCCAGAGCGTTTCCAGTTGCTGTTTTTTTTTCTGTGGGGGTTGGACCAGCCGAGCCTGATCACCTGGCTCCCTGTCGCAGAGCCTTTTTTTTTTTTTTTTTTTTTTTTAGTTGAAAGGTCGACTCTCTCCCACGTGTTCCAGTTGCCTGTTGAAAAGGCATGGGATCTATGTGATTTCCTGTGTGGCGACCCACTGTGCTGGCTAAAACAGTGGTTCTGAGATTTGTGGTGCTTTTTTGCCCTAGAATCTCCTGGCCTGGCTCCTGTTTCAGACCCCTTTTTAATCAGATGGATGGGCGACTCTGCCTTCCTGAAGCTCTACTCACCAGCTATAAGGGCACCCAGACCAGTGTATTTTGTACGGAGAACCACCGCGCCGGGGTGCCGGCAAAACAGCTGTGCCGGCCAAAACAGCCACGCTGGCGACCCAATCCTGAGCTGCTCCTAATCAGCCATCTTGGTGCAACTCCCCGACACTGGAGTTCTTGAGCACAACACCCAACCAGCTTGGTGTTGGGGGTCAGAAGTGTCTGAGATGGAGGTGATATCAGGCTGGGTCTTGAAGAATTGATCAGGGGAAGTCCAAAATGTATTCCTTTCAGTGCTTGTGTTGCTTTGAATTTGAAAGTGAAATAAAATGTTGACTACCAGGTCACAGAGTCTTCACATCTTTACAGGTTCCCACATTTTCAGCATTATAACTGTGCAGCAATTTTGCTAAGATGTAGTTGATGTGTACGTGTAATTTCTTAAAGTTAGAGTGAGGAAAACTGCTTTCTGTAACACTCTGTCCCCCTCACTGCCTGGTTTCATGCAGCTCTAAAGCCAAAGGGATTATCACGCAGAGTTCCTAACCTAACACAGGAGGTTGGTGATTTACTTACGTGGACCAGACATCCACTTGGGGGCCGTATTTCTGATGAGCAAGCAGTTCAGGGGCTGCATAGGCAGGACTTCCACCCTGAGTACTTAACTGCTCCTGAGAAAGACCCTCCAACTTCCCAGTATTACTCAATCAAAAGCCTGAAAGATTTACAAACAGTCAGACCAAGAAGCTTGCCTCCGGCTGAGAATCTGAATACTTCTTAGCAGTGCTTAAAGAGGGTCTATGAATAACTTGATAAAATAATTCAGTAAAAAATATTTTACAGCAGCAATTCTCATGAGACCAAGGCTGTAAGAAAACAGGGTGAGGCACTGTTATTATTTAAAATCATTTATTTTATTGCTTTAAATTCTTGGACTATTTTTTGGGGTAGCTCTCTAGGAATGTTTTCTTTAGCTTATGACTGGTATAATGTAACTTGCCATTTGCATTTCACTATGTTGTAAAGTTTCTTACTTGACTGTAGACCTTGATGAGGGCACATAATATCTGACCTGTGAGTCCACAGACCACTCTCTATTACCTTGGGAACTTGGGTTTACTTTACTCATGTTTGCTTTTTGCCTGACTCTTTTAGGGTTGGAATCACAGTTATACTGCTCTGTGACTCAATTTCATCATCTTAAAATGGGGAAATATTAGTATTTACCTCATAGATTTTTATATGGATTAAAATGCTAATATATGTTAAAGGTTTACAACACATCATAACTGCTCCATTAGATATCAGTTATTATTGTTGTTATTTTTCTTGCAAAATTCATCTATTTCTACAAAGTAAGTAAGTAGAACAGCCCCTGTTTTGTGCAATCACAGTTCAGCAGGAAAAAGCTGTCTGCAGGTCCAGCTGGATAGCCACGGATCCAGGGAAGTTAACGGAAGGGAAAGGCCCTATGGTCCTCAGCTGAGGGCCTGCAAAGCTTCCCCAGTGACAGTGGTAACCAGAAACAACAGAGCTTTAGTATTTGCGGTCTTGGATCTTGGACTACATACAATCACCCCTAGTGAGCGTAACTGGCCTGGAAGGACTCAAGGCTGGGTTCACGTCATGAAAGCTGTAAATTCTCAGGGATTCACACAGCAAGATTGACAGGCAGTCTCCAGGCTCCTCTGAAAAGCTCACGGCAGACCTCTAAGCTTCAAGGATGCAGGTTATTTTCAGAATTTTATTACTTCAGTGAGAATTGCTCAGAGTTCACTTAGCTGTTCTTGAAAAGCAACAGAAATGTTTAAGTATGAGGAACTTCTTAAGATTATTTTGCCAAGATTATTTGGAATAGAATAATATTTTGAGAAAAACCAAGGAATGGTTTTACAGACAACAGAATGTGTATTTATGTCATATATAACTATACTTATAAAATGCCAAATTTAGATTTTTACTTAATTATACAATATTTTAAGTGAAACATTTTAAGTAATTTGTTACTTGATAACATGATAATAGACTGTTTGTGGATCATACTTTTTTAATCTATGCTTCAACTTTTATGTTTCCATCACTTTTTGAAATACTATCACTCCACCTGGATAAAATAATATGACTCTTAATGCTGCTTCCTGAGATGCTTTAGGCTTGTGTTTCAAAGAATTAGACATTTCATTAATTAAATTATTAAATAATTTCATTAATCTGCTGAATTAATAAAATAGACAAAGACATTCATACTTAAGAACAATTTTGATATTGTATTCATCCATAAACAGTTGAACATGTTAACAAGTCGTTTGTTTAAGCAATAACCAGGTTTGTCAGAAACCATTTTCCTTACAAGACTTGCTTGGATGTGTTTCTTTAGTATGTCTCTGATATTAAGTCCACTATTCTTCTCTGGAGTTTCTCCCATTCAAGGAAGCATATAAGTATTTTCATGTGCTATGGAAAGGGGTCATATATGATTAAAAGTGCCAGGATGACTAGGGAAGAAAAACTCTAGCTCTAAGTTACAGAATGACTTGAAATCCTTTTCTGGCCTCTGGAGTTCTACTGAAGTGAAAAGGGAGACAGAAGTCAATGTTGTGGAATGAGCTATGTATAGTTTAGTGTGTGAAGGATCTTGGGAATTAGTATCTATGATCTTTCCCAAATCATAACACATTTTATAAGGCATTCAAAAAATCTGGATGGATAGGAAGAACAGACACATTATAAACCAGCTAATACCATAAACTGGCCTCAATCAGAGTTTCCTCCGAATCATTATACCTACAAAAATTTGCAGAAATCCCTTCCACACTTATCAGTGCCACATTTGATGACTTTTATATATTTTGTTCATGAGAAAGTTTAAAAGTCTTTATCTAAACTACAATCATAGTTTTCACAAAAATGAACGTTTCTACCTAAACTTCGTAAGGAAAGGAAGAGTTGGTTACTCTTGGGTCAGCATTGTGAGCCCTGTGAGCTGGTGCCTGCTTTCCCCTGGATAGCACACCCAGTGAGAAACTTCTCAAGAACACTGATATTCCCTTAGTTTGCATTTAGCTATAGAGCCTGTGCTGGGCTCACTGTCAGTGACTGACATATCAAGGGTTTCATGAACAGGGGGGCTTTGGTGGCTTTTCATACCTGAGAAGAAAAAAAGTACATAATCCTTGTGGACCATTCCATGCCAATGCAGATGCTCCATTGCAGACAATATCTGCCTGAAGATCATCTTCACTTCCCTTTCTCTTAGTTTCTTTGAATCCCAGATCCTGTCCAGGAGGTTGCTACTGAGGTGTAGCTCCATCATTATGTAATAAGAGTCTCCAGGGTTTTGTAGCTGGACAACGTTAGGGTGTTTAACAATTTACTGGATCCAGGATTCACACTTTATATTTTTTAGAACACAGGATTATTGCTCAGCTTTCTTCTTGCTGATGCCTTTGATGGCTAACTAAATAACTGAGGATGTAAATGATGCTCAGTGAAGGTTTACTAATAAAAAAAAAAAGCCAAAGCTGGCTTTTATTTTTAAAGCACAAAACTAAAAGAATAAGTAGTAATAGAAATTTTATAATTTAGTTTTGTAAAATTAGGATGTGAATAAAGTATTATTTTAATAAATATCTAAAGTTAACATTTCAATCATTAAGAATTGATAGTAAGTATACTAAAATGTAATTATATTTTAGCAGTCTATTTGCTGTTTTTGTTGACTTTTCTGACACAGCTGTCAGCAAAGCTGATAGGATTGTCTTTTTAATTATAAAGAACCTATTAATAAAAATAATAAATATATTACATCTTGGAACATATTTCAACCACAGCTAAAAAAGTATTTGGATCAGAAATAAAAATAATTAAATATAGAACGAAGTTCTATATGCCAATAAAATTAGCTTTAATGGATTATAGGAAAACTCGTTAGAATTTTCTATTCTTCTTTTAATAGTTGTTAGTTTAAAGCAAGAATTTGCCTCTTTGTTTTCAGCAAAAACAGATAAAGCAGCATTTTATTTGGATAAGAAAATAAAACAGAAGTCATGATGTGATTTTTAAAATCTTATTTCTTTGAATTTGTTTTTATCTGTTGTGGAAATAATACATGTAAACATACTTAGTTGCAACACATGTGTTTCTTAACTAACAAACAGATGATCCAAACTTTAAGATTTTTATTGATTAACAATGATTTGAGCATTCTCAGAAAATCTAGGTTGTAGAGCAAGGTTTGAAATAGAAAAATTATAATTTTCCTGCTTAATATCATGTCACACAATGGGTGGGCATGAGAGTTGGATCTCTTTGTCAATGTGTACTTGCCTTTTTACCCATGGGGAGACGCAGCCCTTCTATCACTTTGGCAGAAGAACCCTTGTTGATCATTTTGCCTACCAAATAAGCCCTGACTTTCTTGGTGTAAGGGAAAGTTGTTTGCAGATCATGGGAGAGCTTCTTGAAATACAGAGGCACCTGTAAATGACTTCCCTGACTCTCCAGGCCTGGTTGTTCCCTGCCTAGGTGACTAGTACTAGCTATGAAAACATCCGCTGTTGTGCTTACTGCTGTGAACATCTTCACTGTCAGCCTACTCTGTAAAGCAGATCAGTCCTTCAGGGTAACCTGTAATTACTAACAGTGGCTGCAATTGATCCTGTGCAGATGTTCCTGAAGGCCCTGGGTAATGCAAGCACCAATTCTTCCACTGTCTTCTCCTGCCCTTTGTTCCTGATTTGTGTGCTCAGGCATGCAGGTTGATCAAGCAGAATCAAAGTGTAGATTATTAAGCTAACATGATACATGTCAGTGAATGGCTTCCAGTTGCCTTAACACTCAATCCCAGGCATTGTACAAAATAAACTTTTTTCTTCATAGAGCAGAGGGTCAGACCAAGTGTTAAGCATCTCATCAGGGAGTAATTAACTAAATTAAAATCCAGACCACTTGACTTGCTTTTCCTCCCTAATTCTTAGACTTTATTTTTCAGACAGAAAAACTGAGTAGATAGTACAGAGTTTCCATATGCTATCTTCCCCTGAACACCTACAATATTTTGCATTCATGTGGTACCTTTATTCTAACTAATGAATGATAAATATTGGCACATTACTGTATTAGTCCATATTACTCTATTCTCACACTGATTTAAAGAACTACCTGAACCTGGGTAATTTAAGAAGTGAAGAGATTTAATTGACTCACAGTTCTGCAGGCTGTTTAGAAGGCATGGCTAGGGATGCCTCAGGAAACTTACAATCATGGTGGAAGGTAAAGGGGAAGCAAACATGTCTTCACATGGCTGGCAGGAGAGAGAGAGAAGGTGGGGGAAGAGAGAGAGAGAGAGAGAGAGAGAGAAAGAGAAAGCAAAGGGGGAGGTGCTACACACTTTCAAACCATATCTCATGAGAATCCTATCACAAGAAAAACAAGGGGGAAGTCTGCCCCCATAATTCAGTCATCTCCCACTAGGTGCCTGGTCCAACACTAGGGATTACAGTTTGACATGAGATTTGGGTGGGGACACAAAGCCAAAACACATCAATTACTCTTACTTAAAGTCCATGGTTTACATTAAAGTATATTCTTTGTTTTGTATTGTTTTATGAATTCTCTCAAACATGTTATGAGCCCATCATTAAAGTATCATACAGAATAGTTTCACTGCCCTACAAATCCCCTATGTTTACCTATTCATTCATCCCCACACCCTCCAAACTCTTGGCAACTGTTGACCTTTTTTACTGTCTCTCTAGTTTGCCTTTTCTAAAATGCTATCTAGTTGAAATTAGACAGATGTAGCCTTTTCAGACTGACTTCTTTTACTTAACAATTTGCATTTAAGGTTTCTGTATGTGTTCTTGTAACTTGATAGCTCATTTCTTTTTATCATTGAGAAATACTCCACTGTAAGAACAAACCAGTTTGTTTATCCATTGACCTATTGAAGGACATCTGTGTTGCTTCTGAATTTTGGCAATTATGAATAGAGCTGCTAAAACATCCATATGCTGTGTGTGTGTGTGTGTGTGTGTGTGTGTGTGTGTGTGTGTAGACATAAATTCTTCAACCAATTTGGGTAAATACCAATGAGCATGATAGCTAGATCCTATGGTAAGACTACATTTAATTTTGTGTGGACATAAGTTTTCAGTTTAATCAAGTAAATACCTAGAGGAACTATTGCCAGGTCTTATGGTAAAAGCATGCTTAACTTTGTAAGAAACTTTTGAACTGTCTTCCAAAGTGGCTGCACCATTTTGCATGTCCACCAGCAATAAATAAATGAGAGTTTCTATTTTTCTGCACCCTCACCAGCATTTGGTATTGCCAGTATTGTTTTTGTGTTTTAGCTATTCTAATAGTGATGTAGTGATTGCCCATGATTACTTTAATTTGCAGCTCCTTAATAACACATAGTGTTGAGCATCTTTTCATATGCTTATGTACAACCCATAAAGGGTTTGGGTTTTCTTTGGGGAGATTTTAAGATCTTCTGTCTGTATTAATTGGGTTATTATCTTATTGTTGAGTTTTATGAATTCATTGCATATTTTGAATATAAATCTTTTATCACATAATGTGTTTTGCTAATGTATTCTCCCAGAACTGCTTCTGTACAGTTGGAAACAGTGATCTTTCTTCCCAAAAGACATTATGCTACATACATGGGACAGTGAAATGCGATTAGTTTACACTTGTGGTAAGAGCCTTAAAAGAGTTGAGGTTATATTAATATCTGTGCTTATAAAAAGTACCTAACTGCTTTTTGTTGTAGTAAAACAATTATTTTTTGGAGTCTTTTCTGGAAATATATATTTTATATGGTTAGGCTGACTTGAGCTGCAGCTACAAATTGGTTAGGTTTTGTATATTAAAAATCCTTAATGTTAAATGTATAGAGCTGACTGTATACTTAAATTCCAAAGGAAAATTTGAAGGTTTATTACTATTACTATTTAAAGGTCAAACTGTTTCTCCTAATGACATTCTAAATAAAGAATCAGCTAGTACAAATTCTTGTCACCACTTTAAAGTGTTTCTGCCACACATCTAGAAGCATGTCATATAGGAAGTGATTTTCACCTTGTTTAGGAAGATGTGGGCAACATTATGGCCAGGGGTTTGATTTGGCTCAGATACTACAAGCTCTAGCCATGCAAACGTTCATAACACATGTTCAGTTCTGCTATCTATGAGTATATTTCTTACTCAAGGACAACTTTTCCTATGTATATAGAATATTGTTGCTGAACACTGGATAACACTTAATTTTTTTTCTGTCAGAGAAGCTTATATTTTCTTGACTGAAGGAAACAAATGTTTTTCTTTTTCTTTTAGGTGGGATAGTCAGCATTTCCTATTTTTCTTAATTAACTTATAAATCTGCTTAAGAAAGAATTAATTGTCATGAAATTTGGCTATTAGTTACTAAGATAAAATTTGATATTTGCTTCACAGAGTGGTGAAAATATGTGACATCTCATAACACTGATCATTTTCAAAAAGCATGTCATATGAAATCAATTAATATGATATACCACATTAACAGAAGGAAAGATAAAATCATGTGTCTATTGTAATAGTTGCAAAAAAAGCATTTGATAAAATTCAAGATCCTTTCATGATTAAAAACTCTCAACAAATTGAAGGAGTGTATCTCAATATAATAAAGAGTACAAAAGAGAAGCCCATAGGTGACATCATACTCAATGATGAAAGCAGAAATGTTTTCTTCTAAGATTAGAAATAAGAATGCTTACTATTCTCACTTCTATTCAACATAGTACTGGAAGTCTTGGCTAGAGCAATTAGGCAAGAAAAAGAAATAAAAGACATCCATATTGGAAAGTAAGAGGTAAAATTGTCTTTGTTTGCAGATGATGTGATCTTATATGTAGAAAAAACTACTAGAACTAATAAACAAATTCAGTAATGTTGCAAGATAAAAAATTAACACATAAAAATCAGTAGAATTTGTATACATTAACAACAAACTACATGTAAAAGAAATTTTAAAATCCCATTTATAATGGGATTTTAAAGAATATTAGAGATAAATTTAACCAAGGACTCAGAAGACTACTCTGAAAACCTTAAAACAATAAGGAAAAAAATGGAAGAAAATACAAATCAATAGAAAGACATTCTGTGTTCATGTGTTGATGAAAAGAGTCAAACTCTGTAAAATATTTAAAGAGATTTATTCTGAGCCAAGTATGAGTGGTCAATGGCCTGTGACATAGCCGTAGGAGATCCTGAGAACATATGCCAAAGTGGTTGGGATATAGCTTGGTTTTACACATTTTAGGGAGATATAAGACATCAGTCAGTACATGTAAGATATACATTGGTTTGACCCAGAAATTGGGGACAACTGGAAGCCACGGCTTTCAAGTCATAGGTGGATTCAAAGATTTTCTAATTAAAAATTGGTTGAAAAAGTCACTATCTAAGTAAGTGGAATTAATAGAAAGGAATATCTAAATTAAGATAAAGGGTTGTGGAGGCCAAAGTTTTATGCAGATGAAGTTCAGGTAGCAGGTTTTAGAACCCTTATCAGATCTATAAAAGGGAGAGACTCTTAGATAATTCTCTCTTGGATTAGAGGAAAGACCTGGAAGAAAAAGGGGATTCTCTACAGGATGTAGATTTTCCCCATAAGAGAGCTTTGCAAGGCCATCTCAAAATATGTTAAAATATATTTTGGGGTAAAATACTTCAACTTCTTTCAGGGCATGCTGTCTGTTATGTGATGTTATACTAGAGTCAGGTTGGAATTTGGTGTTCAATTGCTATAAAAAAGTCTGTTTCATCAGTCTCAAGATCTTGGTTTTAATATTAATGCTAGTCAGCTGTGCCTGAATTCCAAAGGGAGATGGCATAATGAGTCATGTCTGACATTTGCTTTCAACCATGGCCTGAACTAGTTTTCCAGGTTAATATTAAAATGTCTTTGGCCAAGAAGATGGTCCATCAGTCAGACAGAGGGCTGAAAATTTTAATTTCGGTGTACACATTGATTGAAAGAATATCTTTAAAATGTTCATGCTACCCAAGTGATGTATAGATTCAATGTGATTCATGCTTTTAACAAACCATGACTTTCAGATTCACCAAGGTTGAAATGAAGGAAAAAATGTTAAGGGGAGCCAGAGAGAAAGGCTAGGTTACCCACAAAGGAAAGGCCATCAGACTAACAGCCAATCTCTCTGCAGAAATTCTACAAGCCAGAACAGAGTGGGACCAATATTCAACATTCTTAAATAAAAGAATTTTCAACCCAGAATTTCATAGCCAGCCAAACTAAGCTTCATAAGTAGAGAAATAAAATCCTTTACAGGCAAGCAAATGCTGAGGGATTTTGTCACCATCAGGCCTGCCTTACAAGAGCTCTTGAAGGAAGCACTAAAGGAAAAACCAGTACCAGCCACTGCAAAAACATACCAAAATGTAAAGAACATCAAACTATGAAGAAACTGTATCAATGAATGGGCAAAATAACCAGCTAGCATCATAATGACAGGATTAAATTCACACATAGCCATATTAATATTAAATATAAATGGGCTAAATGCCCATATTAGAAGACACAGACTGGTAAATTGGGTAGAGAGTCAAAACCCATCAGTATGCTGTATTCTGGAGACCCATGTGGTCTATTATGGATGGAGGACTATTTACCAAGCAAATGTAAAGCAAAAAAGAAAAAAAAAAAAAGCAAGGTTGCAATCCTAGTCTCTGATAAAACAGAATTTAAATCAACAAAAATCAAAAAAGACAAAGAAGGGCATTACATAATTGTAAAGAACCAATGCAACAAGAAGAATTAACTATCCTAAGTATTTATGTACCTAATACAGGAACACCCAGATTCATAAAGCAAGTTCTTAGAGTCCTACAAAGAGACTTAGACTCCCACACAATAATAGTGGGAGATTTTTAACACCCCACTGTCAATATTAGATAGATGAATGAGACAGAAAATTAACAAGGTTATTCAGAACTTGAACTCAACTCTGGACCAAGTGGACCTAATAGACATCTACAGAACTCTCCACCCCCAAATGAACAGAATATACATTATTCTAAGCACCATATAGCACTTATTCTAAAATTGACCACATAATTGAAAGTAAAACACTCCTCAGCAAATGCAAAAGAATGGAAATGATAACAAACAGTCTCTCAGACCTCATTGCTATCAAATTAGAACTCAGGATTAAGAAACTGAAATCCACACAACTACATGGAAACTGAACCACCTGCTCCTGAATGACTACTGGATAAATAATGAAATTAAGCCAGAAATAAACAAGTTCTTGAAAACCAGTGAGAACAAAGACACAACATACCACAATCTCTGGGACACAGTAAAGGTAGTGTTTAGAGGGAAATGTATAGCACTAAATGCTCACATAGGAAAGTGGTAAAGATCTAAAATCCACACCCTATCATCACAATAAAAAGAACTAGAGAAGCAAGAGCAAACAAATTCAAAAGCTATCAGAAGACAAGAAATAACTAAGATCAGAGCAGAACTGAAGGAGCTAAAGACATCACAAATCCTTCAAGAAACTGATGAATCTAGGAACTGACTTTTTGAAAAGATTAACAAAATAGACTGCTAGCCAGACTAATGAAGAAAAGCAAGAAGAATTAAATAGACACAATAAAAAATGATAAAGGGGATATCGCCACTGATCCCACAGAAATACCAACTACCATCAGAAAATACTATTAACACCTCTATGCAAATAAACTAGAAAATCTAGAGGAAATGGATAAATTCCTGGACACATACCCTCCCAAGACTAAACCAGGAAGAAGTTGAATCCCTGAATAGACCAATAACAAGTTCTGAAGTTGAGACAGTAATTAACAGCCTACCAACCAAAAAAAATGTCCAGGACCAGATGGATTCACAGACGAATTCTAACAGAGGTACAAAGAGGAGCTGATACCATTCCTTCTGAAACAATTCTGAACAATAGTAAAACAAGGACTTCTCCCTAATTCACTTTATGAGGCCAGCATCATCCTGATACTAAAACCTGGCAGAGACATGACAAAAAAAGAAAATTTCAGGCCAGTACCTCTGATGAACATCTATGTGAAAATCCTCAATAAAACACTGGCAAACCGAATCCAGCAACACATTAAATAGCTTATCCACCATGATCAAGTGGGTTTCATCCCTGGGATGTGAGGCTGATTCAACATATGCAAATCAATAAACATAATCCATCACATAAACAGAACCGGTGACTAAAAACCACATGATTATTTCAATAGATGCAGAAAAGGCCTTTGATAAAATTCAACATGCCCTCATGCTAAAAAATCTCAATAAACTAGATATTGATAATAAGAAAGATTTATGACAAAACCACAGCAAATATCATACTGAATGAGCAAAGCTGGAAGCATTCCCTTTGAAGGGTATTCAAATAAAAAGAGAGAAAGTCAAATTTTCTCTGTTTGCAGATGACATGATTGTATATTTAGAAAACCCCGTTGTCACAGCCCAAAAACTCCTTAAGCTGATAAGCAACTTCAGCAAAGTCTCAGGATACAAAATCAATATGCAAAAATCGCAAGCCTTCCTTTACCAATAATAGAGAGTCAAATCATGAGTGAACTCCCATTCATAATTGCTACAAAGAGAATAAAACACCTAGGAATACAACTTACAAAGGACATGAGGACCTCTAAAGGAGAACTATAAATCACTGCTCAAGGAAATAAGAGAGGGCACAAAGCAACAGAAAAACATTCCATTCTCATAGATAGGAAGAATCAATAGAGTGAAAATGGCTATACTGCCCAAAGTAATGTATAAATTCAGTGCTATCCCCATCAATCTACCATTGACCTTCTTCACAGAACTAGAAAAAACTACTTCAAATTTCATATAGAGCCAAAAATGAGCCTATGTAGCCAAGAAAATCTTAAGCAAAAGGAACAAACTTGGAGGCATCATGCTACCTGCCTTCAAACCATACTACAAGGATACAGTAACCAAAACAGCATGGTGCTAGTATCAAAACAGATATATAGACCAATGGAACAGAACAGAGGCCTCAGAAATAACACCACACATCTACAACCATCTGATCTTTGACAAACCTGATAAAAACAAGCAATGGGGGGTTGGGAAAACTGGCTGGCTATATGCAGAAAACTGAAACTGGACCCCTTTCTTACACCTTATACAAAAGTTAACTCAAGATGTATTAAGACTTAAATATAAGACCTAAAACCATAAAAGCCCTGTAAGAAAACCTAGGCAATACCATTCAGCACACATGGGCAAGGACTTCATGACTAAAACACCGAAAACAATGTCAACAAAAGCCAAAATTGACAAACGGGATCTAATTAAACTAAAGAGCTTCTGCACAGAAAAAGAAACTATCATCAGAATAAACAGGCAACCTACAGGATGGGAGAGAATTTTTGCAATTTATCCATCTGACAAAGGGTCAATATCCAGAACCTACAAAGAGCTTAAACAAATTTACAAGGACAAAAGCAAACAACCCTATCAAAAAGTGGGCAAAGGATATTAGCAGACACTTCTCAAAAGAAGACAGTTATGTGGTCAACAAACATATGAAAAAAAAGCTCATTATCATTGGCCATTAAAGAAATGCAAATCAAAACCACAATGAAATACAATCTCATGCCAGTTCGAATGGCGATTATTAAGAAGTCAGCAAACAACAGATGCTGGAGAGGATGTGGAGAAATAGGAATGCTTTTACACTGTTGCTGGGAGTGTAAATTAGTTCAACCATTGTGGAACACAGTGTGGCAATTCCTCAAGAATCTAGAACCAGAAATACCATATGACCCAGCAAGCCCATTACTGGATATATAGACCCAAAGGATTATAAATCATTCTACTATAAAGACACATGCACATCTATGTTTATCATGGCATTATTCACAATAGCAAGGACTTGGAGCCAATCCAAATGCCCATCAATATTAGACAGGATAAAGAAAATGTGGCACATATACAATATGGAAGAGTATGCAGCCATAAAAAAGAATGAGTTCATGTCCTTTGCAGGGACATGGATGAAACTGGAAACCATCATTCTCAGCAAACCATCATTCTCTGACACAAAAACAGAAAACCAAACACCACATGTTCTCACTCATAAATGGGAGTTGAACAATGAGAACATGTGGGGACAGGGAGGGGAACATCACATTTGAGGCCTGTCCAGGGGTGGGAGGCAAGGGGAGGGATAGCATTAGGAGACAAACCTAATATAGATGATGGGTTGATGGGTGCAGCAAACCACCATGGCACATGTTAACTTATGTAACAAACCTGCACATTCTGCACATGTATCCCATGTATTTTAATGTATTAATGTATTTTAAAAAAAGAACTTAATGTATTTTTAAAAAGTCTTTTTTTAAGTAATAGAAAACTCCTAAAATTTGTATGAAACTACATAAGACCCCAAGTAATGAGAGAGATTTTAAGAAAGAACAAAATCAGAGATATCACACTCCCTGATTTTAAACTGTATTTCAAAGCTATAATAATCAAAATAATGTGGTACTAGCATAAAAACAGACACACAGACCAATAGTACAGAATAGAGAACCCAGAAATAAACCCACACATATATAATCAACTAATCTTTGACAAAAGTACCAAGAATACACATGGGGAAAGAAAGTTTTTTCAATAAATGATGGTGGGAAAATTGGATATCCGCCTTCAAAATAATTGGACCCTTGTCTTACACCATACACAAAAATTAACTCAAAATGGATTAAAGACTTACACATAAGACCTGAAACCACAGAACTACTAAAAAATAGCATAAGGTAAATGAGTTCGAGAGAATGTAGAGCAAAGGGAATTCTTGTACCCTCTCAGAGAGATTTTAAATTGGTACAGATGTTATGCATATAGCTTAATGTTTTACGTATAATGGATTCCTTTTAATACTGATTTAATAAAATGAGATAATGGTGATTTAGGAATAATTTATTCTACATTTCATTGCAAATTTCAAAGAATATTTTGGATCTCCTTTATTGATTAAGAGTCAGAAAAAATTAGCTATTTAAAGATGGCACTGAATTTGTTAGGTAGAGATGAGGGTATTGCATTTTTGCCATCTATGCCTATTTTCCTACCCTGAAAACCAAACTTATTTTGAACAAAGTGTTACTTACACTTGTGTTTTCTCAGAAAGTTTATATTGTGCCAGAATTGGTTCATCCCGCAGAGTATAATCTCTAATTCCCATTATTTTCAGTTCTACCTCTGTTTTACATCTTGAACTGAGTAGGTCCTCAATTGGCCAGAGAAAAACACAGAATTTCTTGTGGATTTCTAAGATTGACCTTTTCTGTTTTTGAAGAGATTATTTTTCATCATTTTAGAAGAGTAGCATTTTCTTTTTTGGATTTACCCAGACAGTACTGCCAGATCAAGATGTAAATTTTAAGGACAATCAAGGATCTGAAATACTTGCAAAATTGAAGCAAGGCTACCCTTTAGTGGTGTCCCATAATGCTGGATGGTTTATATTTATTTCTACCTTTTGCTGATTGAATTTTGAGGTGATGGTGGAAGAAGTAGAGAGGATAGAAAATTTGTAGTTGAAAAGCACAACAATGGGCTTGAACTTATGTTTGCTTTTGGCATATGTTTGAAGGAAAGTGGGGAGGAGCCCTCTTAAAAATGCCACACACTTTAAAACCTGAAATCTGACTAAGCTATGGATTGCTGTTATTGGGGATCAGCCCAAGTTGACACCTTGAGAAAATTCTGAGGTCAAAAAACTTCTAAAAACATTTCTTAAAGCAATTCTCTTGGTACCTTATAGAAACTTTTCTGATGAGAATAATTGCTCAGGGAAGCTCTTTTGGTCTGGAAATATATTATTTACATGGACCCCCAGTCAATTGAAGTCAATCTTTGAATATGAAAGAAGCCTCAGGTTCAGGGCAGCTGCTTCACTAAGGCTGGATTTGCAGCTTGTGTTTTAATGTCTTGCTGCATTGAAGAGGTGTAGGAGAAGGTCACAGATCCAACACTGCTGAATGGTTTCCAGTCAGTGCAGAATAAATAGACTTCCAGACAGAGGGAGTGTTGGAAAAGTCCAGTTGGTGTTCATCACATTGGCTTCTGTTCAGAAACCACTATGCCCAAATAATGTTTTGGAATTTTGCTGCTGTCTTACTTTTCCTTTTATGGAGTGGGCATTTCTATAAGGAATGAATTGAGCTGAAAAAGTCTGTGCCATTTTAGAGGTAAAATCAGGCTTCGATATGGATGTCAGAGGAGTGAATGAGAAGTTGCATTCAATAAAATTTTTACATCTTGAACCTATTTTTTCTTTAGTCTGTGTTAGAAAAGGCTAGCCCAAAAAGCAATTGACAATGTCAGAACAACTGGAACAGTTAATATAAAATATTTTATACCAACCAGAAATTTACAGAATAGAAAAAAAGAAGAGAAGCTAATTATCTGCTTTTAGCAAATGTAAGAATCTACTTACTACTGCTGTCAGCCTGGGGAATTTGCATTTATTAGTTAAGGTTTAGAAAGCTTTCTAAGACATAAGACTACATCGATGAAGACATATTATTTTTGGCAGATAAATTTGGCATCCTAGAATCCTAGCAAATTTAGGATTGCATTTGGTTACACAATGTCTTCTTAAAATAATATTTCACATTTGATTTGACATAAAATTAACTGGATGGTGACGCTGTTTCTTTTTATGCTGGATAGACTTGTCTCATTAATGGTTTATCTTCCTGGTTCCTAATATTAAGTGGATTTGCACCATTACCAGAGAGGGCCCTGGGTTTTGGGAGTCAGACTTCTATTTTACATTCTCAGGTTACCTACTGAAAGCATTGAGTATAAGCAATTGCCAAGAATATATGAAGTACCTTCATATAGGTCCCCCAAATCATGGAGTTGTAGAACTTTGAATCCTTAGCTACGACTCTGGATAATGGGTGCCTGTATATGCACATGTCTCGGTATGCAACAGTCATTCCTTGTTTCTGTGACCCAGAGTGGACCACAGAGTGAAAAATGAGAATGAGATGTTCATTTAGGGGATAACTTTTGAAAATTTTGGGGAAAAATAAAATCAGTGATGCTGCTTATGGTGATCTGGGCCCTGCCTGGATTGAGAAGGCTTGAACTTTGGTCTTTAGGCCTCCCCCCTAATTTTAACAAGGTGTTCCATTTTTACAGCTTAAGTTTTGTCTCATATATAATTTCTTACTTTTCACACACCTTTTGGCAAGAACAAAATTTGTTTTAAGTTACTGATTAGTAGGTACAAGCTTAATAGTTGTGTAATCTATGAAGAATGTTGTCCTTTTTGATCTACTGGGCCTTTCTTCATGAATCAGTGGCAAACTGTAATGAAAACTGCTAACCCCCAATGAACAAGAATTTTTTCTTCCGTGTGAATAATGTCAGAACATTTAGCCAAGTAATGCTGACTTGTAGTGCAGAGCAGTGTGCAAACTTCTAAAGCAGTTTTGGGATAATTCTGGCTTAAGTAGCACTATTACAGAATCACAATCTATGCAAGACCTGTGCTAATGCTTACTTTTTAGGTTTAGATTAAAATTAGAAAACCACAAACTCGTGTTGGAACCATTTTGTGACATTTAAGGTTGCTCTTCAGAAATGATGGAGAAGGTTGGAATGTTGATTGGTTAATAGTTTCTACCCAGAGTCCTCAAGTTGCCCCACCAGAAAACCTGCATAGAGAACTCCATATTCCACTGGGACATATTTCCTCTTCGTATTGGCATTCATTGTGGAGCCATCCCCAGAGAGAGTAAACTTACCTGTCTGACAATGCTAATTTTTCTTGTTACTTTGAAAACTATTGGGAAATAGCCATTTGTGAGGTGGAACAAAGCAGTATGTGTGTATATGTTTGTGTGTGTAGCTATAGGTCTGAATAGTATCCAATGAATATTTGATGATGTAAAGGCAATAATTCTGTTCTATTCAATAATTAATTATTGATAATGCTAAATAAATGGAATCTTAATACTTCTTAGTCATGTTCAGAGGACAACAATGGATTTCTTAAAGCAGTATTCTAAGTATAGAATGTGTTTTCCTCTCTGTCTAAGGCTTGAGCAGAGTTAGAGCTGATCTGGGTGAATTTAGGGACTGCTGGGCTTCAAACATATGGTCACTTTTGGTTTTTCAAACTTATCCACTGCCCCACCACTGTAACCACAATAGGTCTGTTACCTGATATACCTGGCAAGTCAATACACCGAGATGGCAGGTGGCAGAAGATAAAGAGGTTTAATCATTGAGCTGCCAAAGGAGGTAACAGACGGAAACCTCAAATCCATCTCCCCAAGGAGTTTAGGGGTATGGTTTTTGAAGGTTTTGGAATCGGCCTAAGTGTGGAAATGTTTGTTAGATCAAAGAGTAGAAGGTGAAGTCATGGAACAGGAAAATAAAACTGTCTTCTCATGCTGATTCTGTTCCTCTGTGGGAATCTTCCAACTGGTTGGTGTCAGCTATTTCCCTAGAAATTGGGATCTAAAAAATGTATTAAGCAATTCTTAAACAAAAGCACTATGATTCTAATGTCAGAAATCCCATCTGTAGGAACAATGGTGATGTAAATTGTCAATATCTAGTGAATTTTAGTTACGAGGAAGTAGGTCAAAATGAAGTCTGACTAATACTTAATTATAACTATATTTCTGTCCCGAATTCTTGTTCACCCTGTGAGGATGGCTTCACCACTCCCATCTCTAAGTTACCTCCCTCAGGAGAGTTCTTATGAAAGGATCCCCTCTTATCCTCAGAAAGACAAAACTTTTCTTATGAATACTTTCTTCAGCTTCCTCAGAAATGCAGCACAGTCTTATGTAGAGTGTCAAATGCCAGAGGGTAAGAAATATTATGCTGTCCACAGAGATGCATGCATTCTGTCAATCAAACACAAATGGTCACTTCAATAACTGTAATTATCACTGACTGTATAGTTCACACCTAACATGTAATCATCACAGACACTGGTTTAATAATTAGCCCACTGACTAACCTGGGCAGGAAGTATAACAATGAAGACAGGCGTGTTGTGTAGACCAGTTGCCAATGCTATGGGCAGGTTGATCCACCCTTCCTTGGTCTAGAGAAAAAGATTATTAACCCCTTTCATTATCCACTAATAAAACATGCATCTGCAAGCATTCAGACTGATCGTGACTATTTCAGGGCTTAAAGAATAGTCATTTCTGGTTGTTCTCTGGGAAGAGAGCATTCCTACAGTGCAATGTTAATGCAGCAGATCATAGGATATATGGCCAATTTTTAAGTCAGAAAAGAATCCAAGTTGTAAATTCTTGTTTCTTTATAGTGACAAGTTAATTTTAAATGTGTAGACATCATTTTGGACAAGGAAGGCCAAAAGCTTTCCCCTAGAATATCATCACATGGTTCAGAGTCATGTCTGATGGTAGATCCACTCAGGTTGAGGTCATTTTGCATAGGAAGCACTGGGCTGACAAGGAGGCTGAGGACAAAAAGCTGTAGGAACAAACAGCCACTTCAGCCTAATCCAGGTGTTGCAGCCTCTGACACCACTGCTCAGGGCTTTTGTCACTGAGAATAGATTCCTGCAGAGTAGGCATCCAGCTTTCCTTCACGAGCTTCCCATCTCTGTCCTCACCTTTTTGGGCTTTTCCTTCCTCTAAATAGAAACACCATTCTTTGTCTTTCTCTTTCTTCCTCTTATTAATCTGTCCTCCCATCCAATATATATTTACTGAAGTACCAGCTAGACTGTGCTGTGCAATCAGGATACAAAGATAACAGGGCAGAGTTTCTCTCCTCTAAGAGTTCATACAGGAGACAGAGATATTTAAGCAAATAATGTCAACATACAATAGAAAAGGCTTTAAGAAAGACATTTACCAAGTACTGTGGAGGCAAGGAGGGGACATGATAACTTTTCCTGGGAGAGGTGGGTGGGGGAAGATTTAGCCTGGTCGAAGAGTTGATATTTGAGATGAGTAATGAAGTAGGAGTAGCCAGGCAGAGAAGGAGAAAAATTAAGGAGCTTGTCTGGCAAAGTTTAGATCGTATTGTACAGGCAACATAAATCCAATGTAAGCAAGTAGGGGACATGGCTAGACTGTTAGCAACATAACTCTAATGATAGTTTAGAGGAAAGCTTAGGGGGAACTCTAAGACAAGAAGACAATAAGGAGGAAAATTTTAAAATCTGGCAGAAAAATGAGTGCCTGAAATAATTATCCTATGTGTATATGAGAGGGTAGATAAAAGAGACTTCTCAGAAGTGCAGTTGACAGGTATTGGTGATGAATGGGGTTTGGGGCTCTATGGCTTCTCACTTAGGTGTCTGGGTAGATGTTGTAGTTGTTTATTCATTCAATACCTGACATTTGTAACACACAAAGATAATCAAGACGCAATTACTCTTCTTAAGTTTAGAAGTTCTCAATATTAATTGTGCATAAAAATTATCTGGGGAGATTTTTAAAAAATTCCAATATCTAGGCTGTCCCACATATTAATTAAATTACATTCAGGGGTAGAGTTGGGGGTAAGATGGGTTCCAGGCAACAGTAGTTTTAAAATTTCCCAGGTGATTCCAATGTATGACCAGGACTGAGAACCACTGCTCCAAGGGATCACTATCTAGTCAGTGAACACCACGTTACAAAACAATGCAATATCAGCTCTAAGAGAAATAGGGACATGGTACCCCAGCAATAGAAAGAAGGACCATCTAGCTCCACTCTCTGGCTCAGGGTGTCCATCCTAAAAAAAAAAAAAAAAAAAAACCAAAAAACTGTGCTATAGCTGAGACTGGGAGAATTGTGTTTCCTGGTGTTGAAGGTGGGGTGGGCAACTTCATGGAGCAGCCCTTGCAAAGGATCCTGATAATACAGAGACCAATTGAGGAGGAGCAGAGTGAGAGAAGAGGAGAGAAAATACATTTCACTTTTGGTGGTTGCTGGGTCCATGGACTTCCAGATAGAAATGTCAGCATCATATGATTCTGGAGCTCAGAAAGAGCAAGGTCTGAAGATACAGATTTAGGAGTCTCAGGTTGATAGGTTTAGCCATAGGATGGTATAAAATAACTCATAAAAACTGGGCATGTAACCCTAATGAGCGTTGTCACTTACCTGGGGGCTGGTCTCAGAAGAAGAGCCATACTAAGGAGGAGCACGAAGGATGTTTACTCATCTTCGAAGACATCTTCTTGTCTCTTGCCTTTCACCTCTCTGTCATTAACACCTATTTGGTCATTGTTAGACATTAGAAATTTCGAAATTTTCAAATTACTTCTCAGTATTTTTTATTAATGGAGAAATCTTCAACAAAGGCTATTCATTTATTATTACTATTATTTTCATTATGAAGGTGGTACCATTTGTTCAGACAAAGTCTTACCATTTTACAAGGCTCTGGGGAGGACACCTTCCTTGCTTGTAGGGGTTCATAAATGTCAACCATAAGATATAAGCATTCTCCTTAACCACCAGTTGAAATGCTCAGAGCATAACATATCTCTTTTCTTAAATCTTTGTCTTCGTTTTCAGTCTCTCCTTAGGTAGGAAGCCTGTAGTTACTGTTTAGAGAAATGAATTTAAAAGAGCATATGGAGGAGGAGAAAGAATGAGATTAAGAAAGAGAAATATTTATGAGTATAAGAGGTGCTCTTTTGATTAACTTATCAGGTCTTTGTTAATCATTGACTCTTTGGTCACTACAGTATAAATCCCTTGGTGGTGGAGAAATGATTTATACTCTCTATTGAATCTCTACTCCAGTGTCTGGCACATAGTTTATGCTTAATGAATGTTAGTTAAATAAATACATTTTAAAATGCATGCCAACCTTGTCTCTGATTTGTCCCGAGAGGAAAAAGCAAATTAAACACAGATTTGCTCTCAAGCATTTCACAGTCTCATGAGAATGAGTGAATAAGAAGTCCCTAAATTGTTTAATATAAGTTGAAGCATAATAAATTCCTTGGGGTTGACATAAACTCAGTTATGAGGACTCATAGGAGGGAAAATGTATATTAGAGTGGGTGAGGTCAGGAACAAAGATCAAGGAACATTTGATGGAGGAAGAAGCATTGAAGATGGCCCCTGAAAAGATGAATGAGACTTAGACAAGTAGGAATGGGTCAGTAGGGCATAGCTTGAATGAAAGCAAACTGCAGTATTCAGAAAGGAGTGAGCAGATATAACAGAAATGTAGTAGGATTTAATGCTGGAGAGATGAGATTGGGGCCACAGGTTATGGAGGGCTTTCCCTGAACACATCATGCTCTTCCATTGCCTGAGCAGGCAACTTAGTTCCTCGCAGGTAAAAGTACCTTCCATAGAGATAAACCATCCAACCCCAAATGGGACAAAGAAGAAAAGAAGGAGCTCGTATAGTAATCCCTTCATCCTGCCCACCAAAGTACCCTTTGCCCATCCTGTGCCTGTCTCACAGTGTCCTAGGGAAGACTGAGTGACCTGGGGCATTGATCTAAGTGAAGAGGGAGGATGGAGAGGGGAGGGTAGGGGCTAGCACACATGTATCCCTGCCCTTCAATATTGCGAGCTTCTGGCATATAGGCACTGTCTCATTTAGTTTTGTGTCCCTCCCCGCCCCCATAGGGTCTAAGAGCTTCAGTAAATATTTGTTGGATGAATGTGTGTGAATAAAGTTCAATAAACTTTCATGTTTTCCTTTTGAAGTCCATTTATAACGTAAAAGGTGCTTTTGTTAGACTGATACAAAATTCATTTCTGAGACACAAAGATACTGACACATCTGGCCAAGGTGATTTGTGATGCTTGCGTTTGTATAAAGTGCTACCAGGGATAGGTCTATGGGTGATGTGCCTGACAGGGTTCTGTGTTCAGTGCTATTTTAATTATCCTGAAAATTATGTCTGAATATGATAAATTTACCCCAATCCTCTACCTAAGAGCTCTAATTGCATTTTCAAACTTGTTATCATGTGATCAAAATCTCTTCAAAGCTGAATTTACTTTTTTTATAAACATGAAGACTTTAAAAATCTTTCATATTTCATCAATTAGTAGCTATAACATCTTTTACATATTATCGCTAAGCAGAGTTTTTAGTAGATAGTATTTTAATTCTATGTAATTTCTTGAAAGTCAGGCATTTAGATAACAGATATTATCACTTTCACTGATTATGTTAAATTTCATTTATCCAGAGTCCACTTATTTATAAACCAGAAGGTGTCAAGTATGAATATTAAAAATATAACTGTTAAGCACAGTTACCCTAAGCAAGGTGAGATGTATTCTTTCTGCTTAATAGGATGACTTTGGAGTGTTGCTCTGAATACCAACACTAAAGGCAGCAATGAATTATTCTCTTCTTTTGTTAGTGCAGCTCAAGGCCTTTTGAGTTGGACGATTACACTTGGTCAGGGCTGTGCAGTGGAGTGGGCGCAGAAGGTATGGAAATGCCTGCTTCATGTGCATGAGACATGCTGGAGCTGGAGGTTGGGGCATTTCTCCCACGGCAGCATTGGATTCCCACTTGGCCAAAATGGCAGCTACTCTACAGGGTATGAAGGTAGCTGAAGCCTGTCCCCTCTCTTCTGCTGGGAAACACTCTCCTATCCTCAGGGAGCTGGAGAGAGAAGACTTGGACCCTGACTTTGGCAAGACTGCCAATCCCCATTCTGATACATAATTTGCTTTTCTTTTATCTGCATTCTTTGGAATAACATTGTATTTCTTTAAAGAATTATAATGATTTTAAAGTCAGATTGTCCTCTCAACCATGGCAAATAACAACCTTGTTAAAATTTGATAATTTAAATGAATTATCTGTTCCCTTCATTGAAGAGAAGATGCATTCAGGACTTTAGTTTAATTAATTCTTCATCTGTTATTTTTCTTGTCTCTAAAGTCCTTTGAACTTTTTTTTTCCCAACATTACAACAAAAGGTAGAGAGACACCCCCTAGGGGTAGAGGGAGCCCCAGCATCTCCTGATAAGCAACATGAGTGGACCGGATTCCTCTGTCTCTGGTACAAGACCCATGATGCCCTGCTGATATGATTTGCTTTATGGCAGTGTTCAGAGTTTGTGTTTCTATTAATACTATTCTAGGGTACAGATTTATTTGCAAATGTTTTTATTGGATTCTCCTGACAGTCATCCGGTAAACAAAAGCTCCAACGTCTCTGGGGTTACAAAACTAGTGTCAGAATGTTTATTAGTTTTTTTTCTTGGTGTTATTTCTACTCCCTTCCTTACCCTCATCTTTCCCTTAATTTTAGAAACAAACTTCAGAATCTCATAATCAAGTATTTACTATTAAATATAAAAGGATTACTAGAAAAACAAATATCTTGGAAGTGTCTCCCAAATCCGACCAAAATCATTTGAGTAATGTGGATGACAAATACACTGGTAACTCAGATTTCTCGATCATAAAAGATGCAGGGCTTTCTTCTCAGAAGAAAGGTTTGAATCTACTTTAAATGGATGAAGTTGAGATTTGGAGAGATCAATTATTTGCCAAAGGTGATTAGAGATATAGCTGTTTAATTTTCTTTTGTATTTCTTTTCTCCTAGGATCTCAATGGAAAAAAAAAAAAAGAAAATGAAACCTTTTGCTTTTCACCTATAGATATTTTCCTGTCTTAAGACCTGCAGTTGTTTCTGGTTCCCTTCCTTCCTACCACATCCATAGGGATTTCTCTGCCCTTGCCTTTAAATCTTAGCCTGTTAAGCATTCATGTCCCATTCAGAGGTCATTGCACCCAAACATGCTGTTCTGTTTCCTTCCTTCCCTTCTGTCCCTTCCGTCCCTTCCATCCCCTCCCTCCCTCCCTCCCTTCCTTCCTTCCGACAGAGTCTTGCTCTGTTGCTCAGGCAGGAGTGCAATGGCATGATTTTAGCTCACTGCAACCTCCACCTCCTGGGTTCAAGCTATTCTCCTGCCTCAGCCCCTTGAGTAACTGGGATTACAGGCACCCGCCACCCTGCCTGGCTAATTTTTGTATTTTTTAGTAGAGATGGGGTTTCACCATGTTGGTTAGGCTGGTCTCGAGCTCCTGACCTCAGGTGATCCACCTGCCTTGGCCTCCAAAAGTGCTGGGATTACAGGCGTGAACCACTGCACCCAGCTGTGCTGCTTTCTTTAGTAAGTGACCAACAGCTCGTGTGGGGATCACAGGAATGTCTATTTCTCAAAATTATAACCTCCCTTTTATATCAAGGGGACTGATAGGTATTTTATAAAACGTTTCTAAATTGGCTAAATTGGCGAACATTAAGATCACCAGCTCTATTCAATGCTATTTTAGACTGTGTTTCCATTCATAGGAAAAATCTCCCACCCACTTCTGTTGGTCATTTATGACAATCGCAGACTTTGGTTGAGGAGAATTGAGACTTTTTGCTTTCAGGTTTAGGATTAATGAACCCTTCCCTAAACCTTGCCTCCTGAGTTTCCGGCTGCATTTTTTCCCTCCTGGCGATCAGTGTTCTGTTTTTATGTTTTGTTTTGTTTTTTGGTAAGAGGACAGCATAAAAGTTCGTGTGACTGGCTCGCTGCAGCCTCAGTGCGTATTTCAGCGATAACTCCCAGTGTCCAGTTTCCTCCCGCTGGCCTAAAACAACAGAGCTCTTCACTTTGGGATTAGAGCTTCTCTCTGGAATTGCAGCACATTTCTGAGACCTGTAATTCATGTTCACTAAGGGGGAAATTCTCCTCCCTTGGTAAGAGCCTCGGGAATACATGTCAGTAAGGCAGCATACACTGATTTTAATCATGATGTTCCTGCCATGAAGTTTCTGTGGGTGTCTTGGGGAGATAGTGAAATTCCTCCTAGGTGCTACTATGACTTTACTTGTGAGAACTGCGGTGAAGAGATTGTTGAGGCTCCTCTTTGTTCATTTTATTACATAGATCCTGACCTCTGCCATCTGTAAACTTTTCTTCTGGTACCTGCACTGCTGCAAATTGCCTCTGGGCAGTCATCCTTTCCCCTCTGCTTGCTGGTGTGGCCTAAGTGGTGCTGGCCCCAGCAGTGAGCGTAGGCCCTACACCTATGTCAGCCAACTCTTCACAGCCCCTCAGCCACAAGGGTTGCTTCAAGGACAGCATGTGATCCTAAAAGAGTCAGTGAACTCTATGAGAACTTTCATGGAACACCTTGGACACACGCAGATGCTCTCCTTCTGAAGCCTGAATTTGTGAAGAGAGGAAGGAGAACAGCTGTGGATGTCTTCCAGCCACTTGGAGACTGAATCTGAAGCCAACACCAAGGGTGCAGTGCTGAGGAATGAAAAGTGAGAAACTGGTCCCCATAACATTGTTTGAAACCCAAATCAAGCAATGTGAGCTGATCTTCTTTGTTATATCAGCCAATAAAATGTCTTTTCTTGCTGAAGGTTGTTTGAATGGGATGTTTGGTTACTTGCTACCAGAATCCTATCTGATATACTCATTATAGTAGTCAGGAAATAGCATGAAGGGCTCATCTAATCCAGAAATGCTTAGCAGTAGATTTTAATAGACAAAAATAGAATTGGTAAATTCAGTAAAGATATGTCATGAGAAAATAGAAAATGCTTTTATTTTATTTTATTTTTATTTTTCTTTTTTTATTATTATTTTTTTATTATTTTTTTTTTGAAAGAAAGAAAAAGAGAGGAAAGAAAGTGAGAGTGAAAGAAAGAAAAAAAAAGAATGTAAGAGAGAAAGAAAGAGGAAGAGAAAGAGGGAGAGAGAACGACATTCTTGTTCTATTGCCCAGGCTAGAATGCAGTCTAAAAATGGGTATTAAAAACCTCTTTTATGCCAATAATTGTACTTAACAATGGAGACAGGAAGGAATAAGAGATGAAAATAACAAACAAGCAGCCAACCAATAT
>CAUYLG010013202.1:0-49888 GCA_963573385.1 Cacajao melanocephalus | reverse complement strand
GCCTTGTTCTCTTGCTGATGAGGAGCTGCAATCCCCTGTAGGAGGAGAGGCATTCTGATTTCGGGTGTTCTCAGCCTTTTTGCACTGGTTTCTTCCCATTTTTGTGGATTTATCCACCTGTCATCTTTGTAATTGCTGACTTTCAGATTAGGTCTGAGTGGACATCCGGCTTGTTGGTGATGAAGTTTTTTCTGTTTCTTAGTTTTCCTTTGGCGGATGCCCCTTCCCCACAGAGCTTGGCCTTCCCGGGTTCAGTTGTGCTTACTGTGAAACTCTCAGACCTCAGCGCTTCCAATTGCTGTTCTCCTTGTGGGGATGGGACCAGCCGAGCCCGACTCAAAGGGCACCCAGTCCCATATACTCCGCACTGAGAAGCGCTGCGCCGCACCGGGGCACCGGCAAAACAGCTGCGCCACCCAAAAGAGTCACGCTGGCAACCCATGTGGCTCCTCCGCTGCGTATCTCCCAGTTTGTGGTCAACAGAAATTCGTCTGAAATTGCGGCATCCACTCGCTCTCTGCGCTTTCACTGGGAGCTACAATCCTGAGCTGTTGTTAATCAGCCATCTTGGATCTCTCCGCCTGGTGATGAAGTTTTTTTCTGTTGCTTAGTTTTCCTTTGGCGGATGCCCCTTTTCGCACAGAGCTGGACCTTCTCGGTTTGGCTGTGCTTGCTGTGAAACTCTCAGTCCTCAGTGCTTCCTATTGCTGTTCTCCTTGTGGGGATGGGACCAGCCGAGCCTGACTCAACGGCACCCCGTCCCGTATACTCCACACCAAGAAGCGCCATGCCAGGGCACTGGCAAAATAGCCGTGCCGGCCAAAAAAGTCACACCGGTGACCCATGTGGCTCCTCCGCCAGGAATCTCCCAGTCTGTGGGCAAAATATTCGTCTGAAAGTGCGGTGTCCACTCGCTCTCTGCGCTTTCACTGGGAGCTACAATCCTGAGCTGCTGCTAGTTGGCCATCTTGGATCTCTTGTCTTCTTTTTCTTTATAGCATCTGGGTTTCTTCAAAAAAATTTTATAGTTCTGGAATTTATTTTTGTACATGATGTGATATAAGAACACAACTCTATTTTGTTCTGGGTGAATAACTAGCTGTTTTAATTTTGGTTATTTAAACATTTCTCTTTTTTCCACTAAGTTGAAATTCCACCCTTGTACAATATTAATCTTCCGTACATTCACAAATGTATTTCAGGACTAACTATTTTATTTTACAGTCAATTCCTATGGCAATACCATGCTGGTTTTGTTTTAGGGCAGCATAATAGATTTTAATATCTGAGAACCTGGCTTTAAGTATATTTTCATACCTTTTCTGTGCCTTAATAGAGATTTAGGCCAGGCATGGTGGCTCATGCCTGTAATCCCAGCCCTTTGGGAAGCCAAAGTAGGCAGATCACTTGAGGCCAGGAGTTCAAAACCAGCCTGGCCAACTATGGCAAAATCCCATCTCTACTAAAAATACAAAAATTAACTGAGTGTGGTAGCATGCCCCTATAATCCCAGCTACTCAGGAGGCTGAAGAATGAGAATTGCTTGAACCTGGAGGTGGAAGTTGCAGTGAGCCAAGATTGTGCCACTGCACAAGGACAGAGTGAGACTGCATCTCAAAACAAAACAAAACAAAAATTAGAGATTTAATGGTAAGCTGTAGAAGAGACAGTCAATAGTGTTGACTGTATTAGTCTGTTCTCATGCTGCTAATAATGACATACCCAAGACTGGGTAATTTATAAAGAAAGAGGTTTAATCGACTCACAGTTCCACGTGGCTGGGGAAGCCTCAAAATCATGGCAGAAGGTGAAAGGCAGATCTTACATGGTGGCCGGCAAAGAGAGAAATGAGAGCCAAGTGAAGGAGCTTTTCTCTTATAAAACCGTCAGATCTGGTGAGAGTTATTCACTACCATGAGAATGATATGGGGGAAACTGACCCATGATTCAGTTATCTCCCAGCAGGGACCCTCCTGAAACAAAATTATCAAGCTACATTCAAGATGAGATTTTAGCCAAACCGTATCATTAGCTAAAACCAGAACCTCCAAAATTTATTGTTCTTAAAGAGACACAAACTGTGTTCCTTTCTGATGCATAAAAAAAAATGTATGGTCTTCCACTGTCATCATCCAAACCATTAACTACTCATTATCAAGAATTACAGATAACCTCTTTAGTGCATGTTGTTTCTCTTAGTGTACAGTCAACCCTCTATATATGCAGATTTCACATCCTGTGAATATTGTATTTTCTATCTGTGATAAGGTGAGAAAAAATCTGTGTATAAATGTACCCATACAGTTCAAACTTGTGCTGTTTAAGAGTCAAATGTACTTGGTTCTGTGCTTAATATTGTAAGGAATTTGTGAAATGAGTAGAAAGATATTTTTTAAAAAGAAATAACTATCTAGATTGCAAAGACTATTTTATTGATTTTATAGTACATAAGTTATAGCAATACAAGTTCATTTAGAAAAATGAAAAAATCTAATGTTATATTTAAAATATTTTATATTAAATGTAAATTTAAATTGTTATGTCACTGTTGTGTAATACTTTTTTGTTATAGCTTTACCAACATTTATTGCATATTTGTAATAGCTGACCTAGTCCTTCATGTGATTCCTCAATCAGTCTACTATTACTGGGCATTTGGGTATTTCCAATTCTTTACTCTCCAGGTCTCATTGCAGTGCACATCCCTGTTTACCTAGAGCAGTGCTTAGTATTAGACAAATACTAATAATTCAATGAATGTTAGCTGATGTTATTACTGCTGGTGCTGTTACTACTACCATTGACTGTTTCTAAATATCCTTGATTATTTTTTGGGAATAAATTCTCAGACACAGAATTGTTGTTTTAAAAGATGTACACTTTTAAGTTTTTCTATAGCCATTTTCAAATGGCTCCTAGAAAGGTTGTACCAATTTATGCTCCCACCAACTAATGTATGAAAGAGTTTGTCTCACTGACACACTGATTATTTTCATTTTTTAAAACACTCTTTGCGAATGACTCGAAACCTGAATGTTTTGTCTGAATATTGAAAAATGCATTTTATAAAAAGCCCCAGTTATACCCATTAAAAGAAATAAATCAGTGTAGCTCATGAGATTTTTATAAAGGTCAGTCTTCTCCACCTTTCATAATATACATTTGATTCACTTACCCACATACCCTCTATATTTGAGTTTGTGTGTGTGTTCCTTATGTCACATTTGAGTGAGAAATCACTAAGATGGTATTTCTAGAAGGCACTGAAGAAACTGAAGAAAGGAGGTGCTAAGAAATCAGTAAAGTATGTTGTCATTTCAGCAGCGAACATGTGGATGGAGCTAAGTTGAAGTCTGTAATGATTTAGTGTATTATGAGATAAATCTGTCCAAGTTGATTTTGCTGTTTTAGCTTTTTTTCTTCTTCAACCTGGGCCTTTCTGGTTTGGGATTTATCATTCATCTTCCATATGTTATATTCATTAATTCCCAGAAAATAGGCCACTTATTTGTTGCATGGTTGAGGAAATCCTGAAAGAAGACTCTAGTTTTAACTTTTAACTAATAATTAACAATTAGCTGATTTTTCATGAAAACCATTCCATCTAAAATATTTTGTTGTCTTGGAAGAGGAATGGGATATGAAAACCTTCAAAAAGCTTCCTTTCTCTTTTGGTAGATGTATCGTTTTATGTTTATGTTCTCAGTCTAGGGAATCATAGGGCAAGATCAAAATTGTCAATACCCAAACACAGTAGCATGCACCTGTAATCTCACCTACTCAGGAGGCTAAGGCAAGAGGATCACTTGATCCTAGGGGTTCAATACCACCCTTAGCAACATAGCAGGACCCCTATCACAAAAAAACAAGCAAAAGGGATCAAAATTGATATATAAAGTTATACTAAGGATGGATTCTCAAAGGGAGATAGAAAAGAATTGAGAAAGTTTATCTGTTTTATGTCCATTAACAACAAATTTGGACAGGTAGATAAATTGGAAGAATAGATTTCTTGACCCACCTATTAGACAAATAGGTGCCTTTGTGAATTGTTTTTATTTGGAGGAATTAGCCCTTTTTAAAAAGGCATCTATAAGTCATTATAGACAGAGATCTTAATTGCTCACTGTGTCACATAGTTGGACCAATTCAAATTGTATAGCTTTGTTTGTAGCCCTGGGAATAGAATCAGCTCTTCCAGTATTGTTAAGAGGGCAAGACCCTTCCTCTGTCACTCACTGAAGGCTACTAAACATATCAATTATTTCTCAAAACAGTAATGTCTTAAGACTCTAATCATTTTCCTCTGAGCAATTTGTAGGTACCTTAGCATCACAGTTACAGCTTATGAATCCTATAGCAGCAAGAACTGTCAACTCTTTGAAAATTTTAATTATCTACCCTTACATGCTTCATGTTCCATGCTATGAGTTTTCCAGTTTTTATTTCAGGCCTAAATGTGGCTCACAGTTTGTAGCACCCATGATACAGTGAACTTTGGAGTCCACGGTCAAGCTTGAATTTGAAGTCAGTTGGCAGTCTGGCATTGTAGTTATGTGAAACTACAGATGTGTCTTTATATGAAATAATAGAAATCCTTGCTGTAAATATTCAGATACATTCAGTTCCCAGAATTTTACTTATCTGATAGATTCCTAATTAGAGAATGATAGTAATTTGATTATTAAATCATTGCAAAAGTGATGCAATTCCAAAAGCAGTGGGGGGGCAAGGAGGGACAAAGGAATGAGTGGAGAAGAAAGTCTGCAGAAAGGCAAGAAAAAGAAAAATATATGAAAAAGATAAAGCCAAGAACAGGGGAAGAAAAGCCTCAAGCTAGTGAAATAAAATATTCAAGATGTAGGCTAAAATTATCTTATTGTTTCTAATTTAATGTGGAATTCAAGGTGGAATTGTAGGGTAGTTACGGATCTTTTCTTAATTCAAAATGATAAACATTTGGCATTCCCCTAGCAAACTAATATTATGAAAATATTATTCAAAAATAGGGGGCTATGGGATTTTATTAATAAATCAGTGCATATATAATGTGTATAAAAATAACAGGCACACCATGTACATATATGCACACAGGTATAATGGGGGGAAAGGAAATAACAGAAGCATGTAAAACCCAGCATTGTTTTTGTGCTGATTCGTGGGAAAATTTTTTTCTGTTCTTACATCAGGTTTAGCTGTACTTCTCCTGGGCCACCGTCCTCAAACTGGCAGTCATGTTACAGGGAGGAGTCAGGCTGCTGTATAGCCTCCTTGTGAAATTTTCTTAAGCAGTGATTTTAGACAGCCTTGAAATATTCCTGCACTTAATGAATATGTTTCTAGTGGTTTCTGCTTTTCATCAATACTGGTTAACGTAGATACATTTGAACATGTGAACTATGCTGAGATATTCATCTATTCCAGTTCTGTTAAGAGTACTGTACTTTGGCAGGCATAAGGGCTCATGCCTGTAGTCCTAGCAATTTGGAAAGCCAAAGCCGGAGTATTACTTGAGGCCAGGAGTTCAAGACCAGCCTACGCAACATAGCGAGACCCCATCTCTACAAAAATAAAAATAAAGTATTAGCTGAGCATAGTGGAGCACACCTGTAGTTCCAGCTACTCGGAAAGCTAAGGCAGGAAAATCACTTGAGCCCAGGAGTTTCTAGGCTATGATAATACATGATTGCGCCACTGAACTTCAGCCTAGGTGACAAAGTGTAACCCTGTTCCTAAAAAAAAAAAAAAAAAAAAAAAAAAAAAATGAAATTTTTAAAAAGAGTACTGTACCTTAAAAATTAAGAATAGATGAATTATATTGAATTACTTTTCAACAGACATCAGGATGCTCATGATTTTTTTTCTCTTGAATTATCAGTGTAGAGAATTTGAATCAATTTGATAGCAATATGGTGTTTGCCTAACAAGATAAAATGAACACTTTTCCTTTTTTATCTGTATTTTGGAACAGTCTAAATAGCCTTGGAGTTAATCTGTTGAGGTAAACTCCTTTGTGAAGCCATCTGGAAAGGGGTGTTTGTTGGAGCGTAACTGTTCAACAGCTTACTCTATGATAATTGATCTGTTTTTATTTTGTGGGATTAGTTTTGGTAATTTATATTTTCCTAGAAAATCATTCAGATTCTCTAATTTAATTGAACAGAATTGAACAAAGTAGTCTCTTACGTTTCTTCTCATTTCCCTCGAATCTGTAGTCATTCCCTCTTATCATTTCTCATTTTGTGAATTTAATTTATGCTTATCTATCAGTTTTAATGATTTTATTATTTTTTTCTCAGAAAATCAGCTCTCTGATTTATTTAGTCTATCTTTTTCTTTCTTTCTTTCTTTTTTTCTTTTTTTTGAGATGGAGTCTCACTCTGTCATCGAGGCTGCAGTGCAATGGCACCATCTTGGCTCACTGCAACCTCCACCTCCTGGGTTCAAGCAATTCTTCTGCCTCAGCCTCCTGAGTAGCTGTGATTACAGGCACATGCCACCATGCCTGGCTAATTTTTGTATTTTTAGTGGAGACAGATTTCACCATGTTGGCCAGGCTGGTCTCGAACTCCTGACCTCAAGTGATCCGCCTGTTCCGGCCTCCCAAAATGCTGGGATTACAGGCTGAGCCACCACACCCAAACCCAGCCCATTTTCTTATTTCTAATTTGTTAATTTTTTCCTTTATCTTCGTCAATTCCTCCCTTTTTGGTAGATAAAGAGCAGAGGCAATCAGTTTATCTTTTTCCGACTTCTGGAATTGGGCACTTCATTCAGTTTTTTCTCTCATTTATTAGTAATGGACTATAAAATTTGTTCTAGATCTGCTTCTGCTGTATTTATAGCAGGTGTCCCCATCTCTTGTGCCACGGACTGGTACTGGTCCGTGGCCTGTTAGGAACCATGCCCCACAGCACAAGATGAGCAGAGGGCAAGCAAGCTCCATGTCCTGTCAGATCAGTAGCAGCATTAGATTCTCATAGGAGCGGGAACCCTGTTGTATGTAAAATGCCCATGCAAGGGATCTAGGTTGTGCACCCCTTATGAGAATCTGATGTCTGCCGATCAGAGGTGGAACAGTTTCACCCCGAAACCATCCCCTACCACCTCCCAGTCCATGGAAAAATTATCTTCTATGAAACTTGTCCCTGGCACCAAAAAGTTGGGGACTGCTCATCTATAGGACCTGATATATTATTATTAATTTTTTATGTTTAGATTTTCTCTTTTCCTAAAAGTTGTTTAAAAAATTTTTTTAAATCATTTCCAGGTGATACATGTTTTGTGTGTATATTTTCTTTCGTTTTCTAAATGAAATTTTGTTCTTAGTTTTTAGTTTTACTACTTTATGATCACAGAATGTTAAATGTTCCATTTCTACTTTCTGGAATTTATTTAGGTTTACTTTAGGGCCTGGTATACAGCGAAGTTTTATGAGTATAATGCAAAAGAAGGTATATGTTCTTTTGGATATTTTTATTATGAAAAATTGCAAATATTCACAAAAATAGGAAGAACAGTTTAATGAATCTCAGTGTTGCCATAACTCAGATTCAACAATTAACAATATGTTGTCATTCTTATTTTATCTAATACCCACCTCATGCTTTTATGTATGTTTGTTTTAGTTTGGTTGAAGTTTTTAAAGAACATCCCAGATATCTTATGTCACCTTGAATACCAATCCACAGATAAGGACTTTATAGATAAGGACTTTATACTGTTATCATACCATATAAAATTAATGATTCCTTAATTGCTTCTACTACATAGTCTCTATTCATTGTTTCCAGTTGAATGGAAACTATCTTTTTCATGGATGGTTAGGAATAGGCATGGCCACTCCCAAAGCTGAGGCAATATTGAGAAAGGAGTACACTCATCTTTATCAAGGGCCAGCATCGACACCTAAGGCAAACCTGGCAGTCTGACAGTTATCTCTGTCACTTGGGGGTTTTGTTCACATATAGTTCCGAAACTTGATATGTAATATTAATTATGATTTTCAGTGACATATCATTTCATCTTTTAAAATTGCATGTTTTAAAGGTGGCTTATGGGCCAAACATGGTGGCTCACACCTTAATCACAGCACTTATTAGGAGGCCTAGGCAGGCAGATCATGAGGTCAGGAGTTTGAGACCAGTCTGGCCAACATGGTGAAACTCCAACTCTACTAAAATTACAAAAATGAGCCAGGCTTGATGGCGGGCACCTGTAGTCCCAGCTACTCAGGAGGCTGAGGCAGGAGAATTGCTTGAACCCAGGAGGCAGAGGTTGCAATGAGCCAAGATGGTACCACTGCACTCCAGCCTGGGCAATAGAGCAAGACTCCATCTTGGAAAAAAAAATTAAAACTAAAATTAAATAAAATAGAAGTGGTTTATGTATGGCAAGGACTGGCCTAGTTGGTTTATCTTAATTAACAATTTGATATTATTTTTATGTTCTTATATTTATTTGTTAAATTTGCATTTTACATTTTTTATTATTGGGTTATATTATGGTCCCATTCACAAGAAAAATCTCATGAAGGATTAAAAGTGGCTCATTAAAGCATAAACATATAATGAAAATAGGAAATTCTGAAACTGAGAATAATGTAATAACTGTTAATTATAAGTAGACTCAAAGGTTAATATAGTGTAATCATTTTCACTGAGTATAATAATTTTGTAAACCAACCAAAAGAAAAAGGGTGAATAGAATCATTATCTGAAAATTAGGTTTTACTGGTTTTGTTATTTATTTGCCTAATGTTTTATTTGTTAGGAAACTTTGTCAGGTAGAGACATGAAGCCATGGGGACTTTCATATGATTTCTAAACAAAGCGCTCTGACTTCTTTGTAAAACCAATCAAGTGTTTTATTTCCAAGACTAAAAGCAAAATAATTATTTCTCATATAAAATTGGTTACTTTTGTCCTTAAACCAAAAAAAAAAGGAAAAAAAGGAAGAAAGAGAGGGAGGGAGAGAGGGAAGAAGGAAGGAAGGCAGGGAGAGAGGGGGGGAAGGAAGGGGAAGAGGAAGGGGAAGGAAGGGAAGGGGAAGGAAAGGGAGGGGAGGGAAAGGGAAGGGGAAGGGTGGGGAAGGGATGAGAAGGGAGGGGAAGGGAAGCCTACTAATATGGTAGCTAATGAGTGATAGGCACTATTCTGGTTACTTTACTCTTCTGTTTATTTAACTAAGTCATTACAACCACCTTGTGAATGAGTGTCAATTATTATTTCCATTTAATAGATAAGGGAGCTAAAGCCACTGAGTGGTTAAGGACCTTGACAGAGGTCACACACGGTAAACACCAGAGCTGGGATTTGAATCTAAGAGGCCTGCTTCCCACACACACTCTTTTGACTGCTGTACACTTTTGTACCATAGTGGGATCATTCAAGAAACAGGTATGACTCACACTATTGAGAAGTTTGAAAAACTAGTCACAAAGGTGATGTGTTCAGAGCATGTGCTCAAAGGTGATGTGCATCATGCTCAGAAAGAAACCAGAATGCAATTTGCAATATTGCTTTATTAAATAGCCTTGGTAAACTAGTAATGTCTTCTGAGTTATTCGCTGTCAAGTATGTAGACTAAGATACAGTAATACAATTGGGGAAAAAAAAACCCTGATGTTGAAGTATGAATCAGCTCTCGACATATGTATAGTAACAAAGAGTGATTGATGATTGTTTTTTTACTGAGAATACATGCTCCAAGAGAAGAGATTTTTGTATGTTTTGGAAAAAATGACTTTCGAGCTATGGAAAGGTTGGGAAAGGTGCATTTAGGAAGCGACCAACAAAGCATAAGCTGAAATAGGAGGCTGGGGTACGCCACTGCAAGGAAGGAGGTTGCCCCCAATGCTAGCCCATTCATTGCTTTATTGATGGGGGAATATTTGTGGCCAAAAATATGCTGCTTGATCTTGACTGAGTGTTGAAAGAAACGAAAGCGTACCTTTGATTGAATGGTGGCCATTGACTCAATATCTTTTCAATATGCTGTGAGAAGAAATGGGTAGCAGGTGTTTTTACAATGCTGTGACGTGTGGCTATGCAGGAAAAGGTGCTAGCATGCATTTTAAAATGAGTAATAAATGTGGATTTGTTCATTCATTACTGAGTGGAAACAGGAAAATGAACAGACAAGGCTCCATCCAGAAACTGACAACCCAGCCAGGAGGGAGGATGTGTTAGCACCCAAACCAGTGAAATGGAGTAATTATGAGGCCCTGGGGTAGGCAGTGACTGCCAGGTGGGCTCAGAGAAGAGGCAGCTACCTGAGCTGGGGAGAGGATGCTTTCTGGAAGAAGTTTGCCAAAATCTTAATTAACTCTGTTAGATTTACACATCTTACTTGAAAACACATTAACAGGGAGGACAAATCTTCATCTGTATTTCATAAACCATTTAGACAGACTCAGTTCATTAGAGCTAGAACTTGACATTACAGTGGGTTAACTGTCACTAAAGCAAGTGGGTAAAATGGACTGACTTTGACAAATGTAGAGAGCAAACTTTTCTACAAAAATATTCAAACAAATATCGTTTTCTGTAACAAATATAGACTAGCCTTAGTCTTTGGAATTACTAAAACAGCCTTTCCATATTACAGGAAAGTGCTTGCCCCACATAGCAAAAAGCCAAATGGGTAACTAGCAAACAAACACACGTGGCAGCAGTGCCACATAGGAGGACAGAATTAAATTTAGAATAACTTGAATTTTACAACAGGTATATAAATATTTACTAACCCTTTCCTTGTTTATCCAACAAGATGTAAAGAGCTAGCTCAGGGCTTGTCTTCTGAAAGCACCTGGATCAACAAACCCCCATTCTGTCAAGGTTCCTCATTAATAACTACTAGTTGAGCTTGGCAGCCTCTGATTTGGTTACTTTTTTTTGTCATGGCTTATAATACTCTGTTTCCACATCATACTGTGCATAGTCTTTTGCAACTTGTTTTTTTTTTTTCCGCTCAGAATAATGTTTTAAAATTTTTTATGGGTCCATAAGTATACCAATAGCTTTTTTACTTTTACTTCTGTATGTTGTTTTACTACGAAAAAGTCACAGTTTATTTAATTTCTTAATAATCATTTTTCAATTTTTTTCTCATTCTATGAAATGTCACAGTGAACATTGTTGGACATGTTCTCTTGTCTACAAGTGAATAGGTCTCTGTGGGGCTGTTGTTCTCAAGTTTTGAGAATTCTAAAGAGCTCACCTTAGAAAATTCTACAAAATGCAACAATATACAAGCACACATTTGATTTGCTATAAGAGTGATGATGTCATCACATGTGATAGAGTCTCTGGAAAATTACACCATAAGCTGAGAGGGTGAGAATTTTAAAAGGCAAATAACCTGCTGGTAGTCTTACAAAATTAGTTTTTATCTTAAAGATCTCCTAAAAGGAAAGGGTCTTGGCAGTGCCCAGGGTTTTGAGAACTGCTGCTCTTGGTTATATACCCCAGATTGCAAATGCTAGGTTGTAGATTCTGCACATTTTTAAGTTCACTAAAGTTTGCCCAGTTACTTTCCAAAATAATTGTACCAGTAAGCTCACTAAGAAATGTATGAAAGCTTTTATTCTTCTGCATCCTTATCAACAATTCACATTGTCAGATTTTTAAATTTTGGCCAAATTTTTACCCCTAAATATGACCTTTACTTTCTTATAAGCTCAGCTGTGCATAGCAGTGTTTGTTACATTGTTGTAGCAGTAGAGATATCTACTCTTCTACCTTTTCGCTATACTCAGTGGAAAACCTACTGGAAGTTTGAGAAATGATGTGGTCAGTTTGTGAGTTTTAAATAGATCTGTGTCAAAGAGAGATAAGAAGTCAAGAAGACAAGGAAGGATGGCTAGTTAAGAGCCTGTTGCTGTAATCTAGGGCGTGGGTCCCCAATCCCCTGGCCACAGGCTGGTACCAGACCAGGGCCTGTTAGGAACCACACTGCCACAGGTGAGTGGAAACTTACCGCCTGAGCTCCACCTCCTGTCACATCAGTGGCTTATTGGATTCTCATAGGAGCGTGAACCCTGTTGTGAACTGCGCATGTGAGGGATCCTAGGCTGTGTGCTCCTTATGAGAATCTAAGTAATGCCTGATGATCTGAGGTAGAAGAGTTCATTCTGAAACCACCCCCAACCCCTACCACCCCGGTCTGTGGAAAAATTCTCTTCCACGAAACAAGTCCCTGATGCTAAAAAGGTTCGGGACCACTGATCTAGGGGAAAGCTAATGAGAACCTAAATTGCAACATTGGTAGTTAAGATGCAGAAAAATGTGAGAAATATTTAGGAGACCATGAAATAATTAGCAGACCATAATAGTTGTTGGACAGGAGATTGGTGAAAGGCAGGAATCAATGATTCCCAGGTTTCCACCTCAGAGTCCTGGATAGCAGGTATCACTGACAACTGAGATAGAGGTAGAAAGTACAGAAGCAGGGGCATATCTCGAAGATATTAATAGTGTGGGGCATGCTGTGTTCGAGGTGTCTATGAGACACTCAAGTAGAGGTGGCCAGCCAGCAGTTGGATATATGAGTCAGAGAAACAAAGGAAGTAGCAAATTTTAAATAAGAAGGAAGTCAGTAGCATCAGACATACTAGCTAATTATTTCATGGTTTCCAACACTATAAGGGCTGAAAAGTGCCCACCTAGTCTGGCAGTTAGTAGATCATTGGTTTATTAATAACTAGCATGTTAAAGTTGGTCAGTATGAGCTCAGAGTGTAGAAGAAAAACCAGGTATCAGATTCCTCCAGCGAGGAAATAAAAGTGTTTTGAACATTTGTTGGAGAATCATGGAAATGAAAATAGATATAGAAAAAAGTGTTCCTAGTGAAGAAACTAAGAAGCGTCAGTTTCCATAAGACATTTAGTAAATGTTGAAACATTGAAGGCTTACCCCTACACATATTACTAAGCAGCGCTATTAGAATAGCATTACCATGTACAAGCCATTGAACTTACTATGGTGAAAAAAATTTTGGTTGATTTATAATATAAGCCTATAACTGGTCCATTTAGTGTTTACATATTGGCAAATATAAAGCCCTTTTAAAAAATGCTTCCGCAAAAATTTAACATTGAAGCAACAGTACATTTTTTCCCACCAAGCCCCACTCTCCTTTTTTTCTCTTCCCACCTAATTGGTGAATAAAATGATAAAAGCATATTTGGAAAATAATGGTGACATGTCAAAAATAATTTGTTTCTTATTTATCTGCTCTCAGACACTGCCAATAAGAAACCACTGCCACCCCATCCCCAGCCCACTCTGCTGTAAGTTGGAGGCAGATGATTTGCTCTTCTGAAAGAGCAGCAAATCTGTTGCCTGGGCGATATCTCATTACTAAGGCAACCAATTTGGCGCATCAGTGTAAATCTCAATTTTAAAATGTAATTATGCCAAGAGATATACATATGCTTGAGGTTTACTTAAAAGAAATCTATTCGCCTTTGCAAGGAAAACATTTCCTATGTTAGGTGAAAAAAGAGGGGAAATACCGCTTTTATTCTCTGCTAGCTAAAATGCACCTTTCAGTTGAGCGCCCACTATGTTTAGTAAAACAGCTTGCACTGGTTTCTCCCTCACCACTTTTTTTTTTTTTAACTTGAGGTATTCCCTTTCCAAGACACTTCTCTCTTGAGACTTGTCGCTTGTAACCCAACAGCTGTTGTCTCCATGACAACACTTTCTGGCCCCTGTAGGTGGTGGTAGGAAAAAAAGGAAGGAAAAAAAGGGCTACATTTTCATTTCACCTTTCCTTTTTTAATTGCTACAAGTGCAAGAGATTTTACTCTTTGTAAGGAATGAATTAATGAAGGGGAACTGATTTCGTGAATTGATACTTACATTAAATTACAAAACTTCTGAACAATTTAATGAGAATTGCTATCCCAGACTCAAATGAAAGGTCTTATAGATAAGATGTATACAATCAAAAGCTTCTCTGGAGGAAGTATTACATAGATAGCTGAAGATGTGCACAGCTAAGCCAAATAAAATCCCACTGAATTACTGCTGAGCAATTATTTTTTTCTTCCTTGCCAACAACAAAACATTTGTTTAAAAATAAAAGGGGCATATTTTGTTAGAGGGGGTATTTAATTATCAACCTTATTAAAGAATGCCTATTAAATCATGAAACGCATGCAACTCATTAAGTTTCCCGTTTGCTGTAGATGCCAGGAAGCTCAGGGCTCAGATTTACATGCAAATCCAGGAACCATTCTCAGTTTGGAAGTTTGAGTGGAACTGATTCCCTTTCCATCCTACAACCCTGCCCCTGTTGCCCGGCTGTCCTTTTCTTCTTACTTTGATAATTCAGTTGTCTGTGTACCTTTTTTTGTAAGTTCCCTCTAATTCTTTTAAAAATGATTAGGGCAACAGATATTAAAGGCAATGATGAAAATACTTGATTGTAATAGCCATTCACTGCTTAGTCACCATGCTGACATTTAATGTAAATATCACCCTAAAAAAGAGATTTAAAACAGACTTTTCTGAAAAGAAACAGCTTTTCTAAAGTACGTAATTTTGCCACATGTTTCATTGAGCTAAGAAACTTTATGGATGACAAAATATATCCTGTTTACCAAGTTAGGTACATAATAGCATATATGTGGTTTAAGTGTGAAGCCTACAGTACTGAGGTTATTTTATTCTTTTCTTGCTATAGCAAATGTATGTAACTACTACCATGAGATCTAAGTGTATCAAAAATTGCTCATATTCTTTGTCATAGCACATTTGAATACATTCTGCTTGGACTATCAAGTTGTGCTAACCTAAAGCAGAAAGTTTATGAAATATTCATGTTCTGGGAAATATATATTTAGAGCATTCAGTTTCTATTAATGAGGAGGTATATATTAGTCTTAAGCTGTATTTTTAAAAATTTCAGCAGCTGAAGAATGTGAATACCTTTAATATATAAAAGGTCCCTCCTAAGAAATGAGATAAATACCTCACTGGAAAACTGAACGAAAATATGGACACTCAGTCCTCAGGAGAAGAAAAATGGCCAGCAACCGTATTTTCACCTATCAAATACTTGGATTTTTCAAAAAATCATACACAGTGTTGCTGAGGATGTAAACTACTGGCATAAGAGTAAATTGGTGAGAACTTTCTGGAGGGGTAGTTTGGCAATGTGTTTCCAAAAAATCTAAAAATTATATTTGCCTCTAATCCAGCAATTATACTTCTAGAAATTAATACTAAGGAAAATCTTAAGAATATATGTAAAACTTTAGTTGTAAGAAATTTTTTGGCTGCCAGGTGAGGTGGCTCAAGTTTGTATTTTTAGTTGAAATAGGGTTTCACCATGTTGACCAGGCTGGCCTTGAACTCCTGACCTCAGGTGATCCACTTTCAGCCTCCCAAAGTGCTGGGATTGCAGGCATTAGGAGAAATAAATACTAAAATTTGACAGTCACTAGAGTGACTATACTTAGCAACAATATTATGATATGTCAAAGTCACTAGAAAAGAGAACTTTAAAGGATACTGTGTTAGTCAGTTCTTTAGTCACTATAAAAAAAAATACCTGAGGCTGGGTACTTTATAAAGAAAAGAGGTTTAATTGACTCATGGTTCTGCAGGCTGTGTAGGAAACATGGTGTGAGCATCTGCTCCTGGTCAGGGCCTCAAAGAGCTTCCAGTCATTGCAGAAAGAGAAGGGGAGCAGGCATCACTTCGTGAGAGCAGGAGCAAGAGAAAGAGATCTCATGAACTAACAGAGCAAGAGCTCACTCATCACCAGGGGGATGGCACTAAGCCATTCATGAGGGATCTTCCCCCATGATCCAGTCCCTCCCACCAAGCCCCACCTCCAACATTTGGGATTAAATTTCAACATGAGATTCGAAGGGGACAGACATCCAAACCATGTCAGATACCAACACAGAAAAATGATAAACACTCAAGGGAACAGATACACCCAATACCCCAAGTTGATCATTATACATTCTATGTCTGTAACAGACACTCACACATAAACTATATATAAGTAAAATATTATATGTCAAGAAAAAAGTTATATAAATTATGATGATTATGATGTATCTGTACAATAGAAAACTATGGGCCAGGCACAGTGGATCATCCCTGTAATCCCAACACTTTGGGAGACTGAGGCAGGTGGAACCTGAGGTCAGGAGTTCTAGACCAGCCTAACCAATATGGTGAAACCCCATCTCTCCTAAAAGAACAAAAATTAAAAATTAGCCGGGCGTGGTAGCAGGCACCTGTAATCTCAGCTACTCGGGAGGCTGAGGCAGGAGAATCACTTGCACCCAGGAGGCAGAGGTTGTAGTGAGCCAAGATCACACCACTGCACTCCAGCCTGGGCAGCAGAGCAAGACTCCATCTCAAAAAAAAGAAAAAAGAAAACTATGCAGCCATTAATAATGACAGTGTGAAATGTTTTAATAAAATGAAGAGTGTTCTTCATGAATGTTAAGTGAAAATATATGTTACAAAACAAGGTATTCAATGTGATTCCTCTTTAAACACATTGTTAGTTCTGGATATATCTACACACACACCACAAACACCCATTATATACACTGAAGAGGACCTGATGAGTCATACTTTTGGTGGCGGGGGGCATTATTCATAACTAAGGAAAATTAGGACTATTTTTATTCAGTAGTTTTTGTTAGTCTTAACGTTGCCAAACATCGCTATCTATTCAAACTTAGTACTATCATGAGAGTCAGTATTTTTAAGAAATTCAATTTCAGAATAAGATGTTTACTACTCAGCTGTCCTAAGTTGGTTTTATTGTATTTGTATGGATAAGAAACCAAACACTCATAGAAAATATGTGGTGATAAGTATCCTTGGGGAACTCAAAATATAATCAAGAATTTATAATTTTAATGTAAGTTGACAAACAAAGTACTCTATTCATGAGTTTATTGTACTTTAATGGATTATAAATAGAAACAACATACAACTATGATCACATTATTTCAGCCTAAAATTTTAAGTAACAGTTTTTATTATAAGGTAATACACATTCACTGTGAAAGATTTTTTTTAATTTAAAGAAGAGAATATTACCCATCATCTCACCACCAAAAGAAAATCACTTTTAACATTTTAGAATATATCGTTTTAATTTTTGTTTTACTCTCTTACATGTGCACACACACACACACACACACACACACACTGTCTCTCTGTCTCTCGCTCGCTCTCTCTTTAAAAATCAAAGAGACTGTATGTACTGTATATGGGTATTACTATTTGAAACTCAGCAGAACCATGGTGATGGTTCTGGTACCCTGCCCCCAAACCACTTCTATGTGATTTTCCAGGCTTCCTCCCTTGACTGTAACCTTCACATCATCACAATCTCAGGTTTTATGGTGTTGTGTTTCTGTTCAAAACTCCTTCCATCACCCACAAAATTAAGACAAGACTTTCCCAGAGTCTGGCTCCAACCAACTACATCTCCTGTTATACCGTAGTATGACACTGTTTGTTTGTTTTTACTGAAACCTCAAACATCTCTGCTTTTTCACCTGTATGTATACTTTGACACATACTGTTTGCCTTGCTTATAGTGTTCTTCAAATTGGATTCTGCCTCCTCACTAAAGTCCTCCCAACCAGACCACTGTAAATAAAGTCGTCTTTACTTCTTTGCCAGAACCTATTTGTCAGTTGTATGTGGCTCTATCAGACAGTGAGTCAATGGAAAGCAGGAACAATGTACTACTGTTAGTTTTATTATAGGTTTTAGGTTTGTGTAAGGTTTTAGGTCATCCTCACTTCATTTGTATGTAAAACGATTGGGATGGATGTGGGTGCATCTATTACAATCAGATGTGAAGTGTGTTGCAGGTAATTTTTTACTAAGGTCTTGAAGATTGTGAATTATTTTATAAGTAGGAGTTGATTCAAGGTTATTCCTCTGGAATTTATACTTGCTTTGTTGAGTGGGCAAGGAAGGCACATTTCAGGGATTGCACAGTTCTGGAAAGGTGCTGTGCATGTGAACGTTCCTCCTAAGGTATGCTGTGGAAGAGTCAGAGCAGAGAACCTCTCAGATAGATGACTTATAAGAAGTCTTTAGCCCAGAAATTCCTGCTGGATTCTGCATGTTTTTGTAGTCTTTAATCAGTGTTAAAATCTTAGATCATGTATTAATTTTGCAGATGTGTCTGATCTCTTCAGCTAGATTATAAATTACTGAGATTACAGAATCCTTGTACTTGGTTATGTTCCACAGAGGACCCCCAGCATCATGCCCTTTACCCAGTAGCCTTAGGTAACATTTTGTCAGTAATATACTTATCATGATTCGATACTAGGTATTAATTACCTAGTCTCATGATTCAACACTAGGTGGTAATTCGCTTCTGGATTTATAAAATTTCTTATTAGCTATGTTATGTATGAAAGCAAAGATATTTTTGAATATAAGAGCTATTTATATGCATTTAAATGAGATACCTTAGTGATACCAAGCAAATAGAGTCATCAGTAGGCCCAAGATTTATTCCCAACTGGGCCAGGCATGGTGGCTCATGCCTCTAATTCCAGCACTTTGGGAGACTGAGGCAGGGAGGATTGCTTGAGCCCAGGAGTTCAAGACCAGCCTAAGCAACGTGATGAGATCCTGTCTCTACAAAAAAATTTTAAAATTAACCAAGCATGTTGGTCCTTGCCTGTGGTACTAACTACTCAGGAGGCTGGGGGAAAATAAAATAGTACTCACTTCATAGTATAGTTGTATTAAATAAATAATGTATTTGACAGAATTGGAATACTTTGTAAGTACCTGTGTATTTACTGTTTTTTGTTTGTTTGTGGTGTGTGTGTGTGTGTGTGTGTGTGTGTGTGTTTTAAGACGATCTCGCTTTTATCACCCAGGCTGGAGTGCAGTGGCACGATTATGGCTCACTGCAGTCTTAACCTCCAGGGCTCAAGTGATCCCTCCTGCTTTGAAACAGGGTCTCACTCTTATCACCCAGGCTGGAGTGCAGTGGCGTGATTATGGCTCACTGCAGCCTCAGCCTCTGGGGCTCAAGTGATCCCTCCTGCCTCAGCCTCCCAAGTAGCTAGGACTACAGGCGTGTGCCACCACACTATGCTAATGTTTTTGTTTTTTGTACAGACAGCATCTTACTTTGTTGCCCAGGCTGATCTCGAACTCCTGGACTCAAATGATCCTCCTATCTCAGCCTCTCAAAGTGCTGGGATTACAGGCATGGGCCATTGCACCCTGCCATATTATTATCAATACTAATATTATTGGCTTGGGTTTTCATCAGTTAACTATTGTCACAGTTATATCACAGACCACCTGTGTTAGTATCCTAGGGCTGCTGTAAAAAAAAAAAAAGATCACAAACTTGGTAGCTTAAAACAAAGGAATTTATTCTTTCACAGTTCTGGAGGAAAGTTTGAAATCAGTTTCACTGGGCCAAAATCAAAGTGTCAGCAGGGCCACATTTCTTCCAAAGGTTACAGGGGAAAGTCTATTCCTTACGTCTCCCAGCTTCTGGTAGCTGCCAGCATCCCATGGCTTGTGGCTGCCTCCATGGTCACAGTGCCTTCTCCTCTGTTGTCATATCTTCCACTGCCTCTGTTTTACAAGGATATATATGAATATATATGATTGCCTTTAAGGTCCAATCAGATAATCCAGAATAATCTATCTCAAATTACTTAATCACATATGCAAAGAGAGAGAGAGAGAGAGAGAGAGAGAGAGAGTGTGTGTGTGTGTGTGTGTGTGTGTGTGTGTTTTGCCCTACCACAAATCTGTAGATGTTGATAACTTAAAGCTGGTAACATTCGCAGAGATTTGAAGTTGGCTATTTTGGCTATTTTTTAAGGACCATTATTCACCCTACCAGCTCACTCTAAAACTTAGTGGATATAACAGTCAGAATTTATTTCTTGCTCATGCATCTAGGGTTTGGGTAATTTTGACTCAGTTTATCCCATTTATATCCCCTTGGCCAAAGCAGGTCACATCAATGGAGTAACCCATAGAGGTCAAGAAAGAAGAAGTGAATATTTGGTGGGCTCTAATGTAACCTAGCACAGGAGTTATCTGTAGATGGCAATAATTTAAAGCTAAGTTAGCAACATACTTATTTGGGGGAAGAAGAAAATCTAGAATTAAAATCAAAGTTATTTAGTGAGACAGTTTTCTATAGTTCCTATTTGATGGTTAAATTAAGGAGCTCTGTCTATTGTGGGCTTAGTCTGGCTAAATACATACATTCCTGAATCTAATAATCCTGGAAAACCTGTTCTAGGATTTTTTATTTAGGGGATAAACCTCTATAGACATGAAAACTCCAGGACTCCTTTAGGCTACCTGACTTAGTTAATCAGTGGATTCCGTGGAGTTATGAAGAAGAAGCAAGGGTTTTCTGCCCCTTTGGAAGAACAGAGTATCTATTGGATAGCCTCTCAAAATGAGAAGTGAACCTGGAGATTGCTCACCAGCTGCTGTCTTGAAGCCAAAGCTATATTAATTACAGTGTCTTCTCATGTCATCTTTGCCCTATGGGCTTGGATATCTAGTTCATCTAAATAATCCAATGAAGAGTTGGTTCCTTATGCATTACTTGGGGTTAATTTGAGAACCAGTATACAGTATTTAAGTTTGATAGAATTTCCCAGTCTAATTTTTTCCCCTCTCATTCCAGTAATAGAGGAATTGTATCATTCTCATAGGCCCAGTGAAAAAAGAAACAACACACAGTGTTTATTGCTTTGTGGGTCTTGTTGACTTCAAACGTGAGAATAAGGATGTGCACATTTGCCCCGGTCAGTTGATAAAAACACAGTGACATTGAGGTGTTGACTTCCCCCGTGCCCCCACTCCCGCAAAAAAAAAACAAAAAAAAAAACCATGATAAAGAGAAATTTTCCATGAAGAATCCTGTAACTAGAATGAATTCGGAAGCAGGAACTTAATTTAGAATATCCACATTTTCATACTCTAACAGAACCAGCTTATTTAAGATGAAGAGTTTATATTTTTAGTGAAAATTGTATGTAAAAGGAATATTCATTGAAAATCAGACTTTTTCATGCATCAAGTTGTTCACTGGCAAACTGGCAACAGTTTTTCAAGTTGCTGCTTATTCATGCTAGTCTGCTCTAGAACCGTCAACAGTGAATTCGAAATTCTCTTCAGACTTGAGAACTACGTGACAGCTGCCATGTATTTTCTTCCTTGAATGTTTCGTAGTTTGCTTGGCTCATCCTTGCAGTTGTGTGATAGGATGGGCTGTTTCTTTTGAGCGCTCTTATACCCTAAGGTTACTGAGCCCTTGGATGTAACACTTCCACGGGCCTTTTTACAGATCAGTGAGTCTTTAAACTTCAAATAAAGATATTTAGTCTATTCAAGGCATTAATCATTTATTCAGCAAATTTGTTTATTGCTAGGTACTTTTTCGAAATACAGAAATAAATAAACATAGTCCTTGTCCTCATGGATTACACATTCTAGTCAAAGAGTAAGATAAAACATCAAAAAGACAAAACATGAGTGAGCACATAATTACAAATTGTGTAGCAGTCATGAAGAAAAGAAAATGCTGAGTGCAGCAAGCATTCAGAGGACAAGGGAGTGTATTTTTGAGAGGATGGTCAGGGAAGACCTCTCTGAGGAGGTGCTATTAAGCTGAGACCTATAGCATATGAAGGATTTGACCCTAGGAAAAGTTCAAGGAGGCAGAATTCCAACCAGGAAATAAATAAATAAGGAGGCTGTGAGAAAGAGCTTGAACATTTGAAAGACCTTTTAAGCAGTTTCACCATAGCATCTGTGCTTCTGTTACGTTTTGATGCCATTGCACATCCATTTCTTCAAGGTTCAGTGCAGCAGGATTTATGTCTATGCTGGAGTTTAGGTTTTGATTTTCTGGAAGGACACCTGGAGGGCAGCTATAGAGGAGTTCCATGAAATATTGATCATAAGCCAGTTGAGAGGAATGAAAAAAGACCAAAAAGAAGGGCAGATTTTGATGATCCTAAAATATTTCCATGATTCACATACAGAAATAACTGTTTAGACAGCCTAATGCTTGTGTTCATTTGGAAAGCTGTCTGATTTGTTTTCTGAAATCAAGACATGCATTTCTGAAGTATGAAACCACTCATTTATTATGACTAATATATTAAAAACTATATTATATACCCATTTCCTTATACTTTATGCCTTTTGCATAAATTATATAGATTTTCCTGTGTGTGTGTGTGTATATACAGTTATATGTATTTCTATATTTATACATATATGGTTATATCTGTATATCCCCTGATGACTTTTTACACCTCTATTTCAGAGGAGATATATAAAGATTTCAAATATTAACCCTTCTTAATGCCTGACCAGGTGCTGACCTAGATTCACACCACTCACATAGAACATTTATCTGGCCATCTTCATCATCGGTCCTGAAAACTCATTTGTATTTCAAAGAATCCAGAGCTTTAGTGGGCATTCCACACATTTTTAATTATGGATAATCTACTGGAACAGGCACAATTTCCTGCCATTCATGGAGTGATTATAAGATAAAGGCTCTCTGCTCATTATGATTGAATTCCCCTAATGTTTTAACAAAAACATAAATTAATTGTGTGGGCATGTAATTGATTTTAAAGTAGGGAAGGCCTTTCTAACTATAGCAGCAGCAAAAGAATTCACAAAAGCAAAGATTAATAGATATTCCTGCATAAAAATTTAAAACTTATGTTTTTCAAAAACACCGTTGTATCACAATATGTTTAGTTGCAAAAAAAGAAAATGCAATTCAAACTGGCACAGAGTGTGACACATTTATTTCACAGAACAGGAAGTCTTTCTATTTCAGCCTTCTCTTGGGTGGTCCTCCTTCTAAGTCTGGCTCCCTCTTGTGGTTGCAAGGTGGTGGCTAACAATTTCAGCCGCCGCAGGTTCCAGGTTCAAGGAGAGTTGCCTCTAGAAGTCCTTGGACGTTATCTCAGACAGGAGAGAACGTTTATCTCAGAAACACCTAGCAAAACTCCTCGTGTTTCTTTGACCTGAACCAATAACCATGGCCAGGAAATGATAAAAGGCAAAATGCTAGGAAATCTTTGTAAATATAATAAAAGGTTAGTTTATTTTCATATACAAAGCACCCTTACAGATCATTATGTAAAGTTGTGAACATGTTATGGGCAAAAAAAATAGAGAAACAATTCACAAAAGAAAACATTTAAATAGCTAATGAATTTTTAAAAGTTGAATAACACTAATTAAAGCAGTTTAATCAGAGCTACATTATCCCATCAATTTAATTCTTTTAAACTATTTACATGGTAGATTTTGGAAATGGGGGCTTTAATATGTGGCAGTTAAAATACAAAGGGATCACAACAGCAATTCTGTTTTAAGAACTTTTGTGTGCTTAAATTTATGTTCAAGGATACTACTAAAATGTTACTGTATTTATAACTGCAAAAAAGGAGAAAACACCAGAATATCTCACAATAGGGGATTGGTTAACTGAATTTTATATATGAGTAGTACAAGAATGCTCAGAATCTTGATCACATGGGAAAGTATTTCTGATATATCAAGTAAACAGCATTGCAAGGCATTTTATGATTGTACGATGTCAGTTTTATATAAAAATGTACATAGGCATAAAAGAAAAATGAGTACAATTGACTACATAAAACTTTTTTAAAAAAAAAACTTCTGTGTGGCAGTATACCATAAACAGTATCAAGAGATAATCAACATACTGAAAACTATAAAAACACCAATGACTCAGCAAACTGACACAAGAACAGAAAATCAAACACTGCATGTTCTCACTCACAGGCAGGGGTTGAACATTGAGAACACATGGACACAGGGGAGCATCACACACTGAGGTCTGTGGAGGGGCTAGGGGAGGGACAGTGGGGGGTAGGGAGTTGGGGAGGGATAACATGGGGAGAAATGCCAGATATAGGTGATGGGGATAGAGGCAGCAAACCACATTGCAGTGCAACAATCCTGCATGTTCTTTACATGTACCCCAGAACCTATGCAACAATCCTCCATGTTCTTTACATGTACCCCAGAGCCTAAAATGCAATTAAATATATATGTATAGCACCAGTGACAAAAGGATGGTTTACTTAATTTGTGAAGAACTCATATAAATCAGTAAGATAGAAACCCAAAGGAAATGGATAAAAGAAATACATAGTTCACCAAAAAAATTACAAATTACTAAGAAGATATGTTTATTTTTAAAACAACAGATTCAACAGTAATAGATGTTGATTGAAAATCATATTCCTTTGACATGTATTTAAAATGTGTTCTGACTTGATTGTTGCTGTATAACTAAGAAACCTCAATTTTCAAATACATTTATTTACATTATAAAATATGTATTTAGAAAGAAATAGATGAGGTAATAGGATTTTTCAGCACAACATTATGTTTCTGGTAGGATTTTCAGTGATAAAGATAGTTACAGTGATATGTACAACTTGGACATGACATGATTAATTAACTGTGAAGACCATATAAAACTTCAACATCACAGGAGTATATCCAGCATTCTACTCTATCTAGGTTTTTCTCTATAATAGTGACATTTCTTTCTGTATCACATTTTTCCAGCATGAGCTACTCATTACTGTGATCATTTCTATTACCCACTGTTATAATAAACCATGCACCTAAATAACACAGTTGTAATCTCTTAGCAATATATTTTTTCTTTTTGTAATTGAGTTATGACCAGTAACAGTCTTCATAGTTAATTGTGTCATGTTCAACTTGCATTCTTTAAACTTGCACTGTTGAAAAAGTATGTCCATAATAAATGTACATTGTCTTACCCTGTCTTTCCCCTTTATATCAATTATAATCTAAGAAAGGAAAATGAAAAAGAAATATGTTTGATGTTTACCCTAAGTAAATTGGAGCCTTTTCCAGATTATTCCCTTCCTTGCAACATTCTAAAATCCCCTTCCAGAAAGCATCTTTGGCCAGGATCACTGTTATAGTGAGCATTAATAACTGATGTATTTTGGGATGCATTGAAGCACACTGGTCAGTCTGGCTAGAGCCAGGCTACTAGCAAAAGCTGGAAACATGGATTACTTTTCTCTATAGAAGCAGAGTTAATAGGGCTGAAAATGACTGTTTCCCAGAACCAAGCATTTGCCAGCAAGAAAATATTAATGTATGATTTAAAGAAGCATATGTCAAATATATTTTCTGCTTTTTATGGTGAATTATTGGTAAGAGAAACATATATAGCAGCTCAGTACAAATAAATGTCAAGAATAAGTGCTTTTAAAAATACCTGTTCTTACTGTATGTCAAGTATCTAGGACAAGGCATGGCACATACCAGTGAAATGATGTGTTCTCTCCCTTCTCTTGGGGTAATACCAGTCATCAGATGAAAATCAAATATAGTGTTTATCAGTTCCGTGTACACTTTGGAACAGAAAAAAACTTTGAAATAACATTTTTAAATGTTTACTCATTATCAGTAGCTATTATGATAGAATGCTGGTATATGCTCTTATAAATCATCTCATGTTGCATCCTCCGTGTAGAAGTGAAGAACCCAAAGCCTATAGAGTTTGAATTGCCTGATTCCCCAGTATTTTGTGGGAAATGCTAGCCTCTCCCTCCAAAGTAGGGCTGTTTCTCTCCACCCCTACATGATGCCAGTCAAGGAGCTGTCCATCAGAGCAGTGCTGCACATCCTTGAAATAGCCTCACTCTGGAGCTGAGGAATTCAAGCTTCCTACATGGTGGTTGGCATTGTTGTGGCATTTGATCAGATCTTACTTTTTAAGGGATTAGTCATACTTGTTTCCCAGTTATCTCGTAGGCATATTTGGTTCTTCCTAGAATATCATAGATATTTCCTGTTTTCCTTTGCATTCTCTAAGGAAGCCACACGTACTGTAGGGTGGGCATTTGGCAAATGCTTATAGAATGAACAAACAGTACATTCTAGGTAAATCCCTAATCATTGCAGTAATATCTTATACATCAAGAAAAACTGAAAGGGAAAATAATCCAAACACTATTATTTTGTAAAGATACAAAAATATTTTCGATTTCATACATTGACGCAAAACTGATACTTGGATGGAAATCCAATTATCCAGAACAATTAAGAACTGTTGTTGATAAGCATTTAATGTGTCATTGGGCCTGTATGCAAAAGATTACTGGAAAGTGGAAACAATTATCCAGTTTTGCCCAGGCTAGTAACTCTTAGCCTCGAGCAATCTTCCCACCTCAGCCTCTCAAGTAGCTGGGCCTACAGGCGTGAGAAACCATGCCCAGCTGTTCAAATTTTAAGTATTACATTTTTCCAAAGCCTTGTTCATCATTATTACTTTTTATTTATCCTTTGTTTATGAGCACAAAGTTGACTTAGCTTAGCTATCAATTCCAATTTTATTTTATTGCCAAAATTTTAAATCATATGTTTTCTTCCTTCAAAACTGTTTCCCCAAACTGTGATTTCATTCTCTTATTTAAAAATGTAGCATATTGATGGGGCACCTGTAATCCTAGCACTTTGAGAGGCCAAGGTGGGCAGATTGTCTGAGCTCAGGAATTCAAGACCAGCCTGGGCAACAGGGTGAAACCCCGTCTCTACTAAAATACAAAAAAATTAGCCAGACGTGATAGTACCCGCTTGTAATCTCAGTTACTCCGGAGGCTGAGGTACAAGAATCACTTGAACCTGGGGGCAGAGGTTGCAGTGAGCCAACATCGTGCCACTGCACTCCAGCCTGGGCACCAGAGCAAGACTTTGTCTCAAAAAAAAAAAAAAAAAGGTAGCATGTTTATGTAATTCCTTACAATGGTCAACCAGAAGTTAATGAAGAAAGCCTTAACTCACAAATAAAGAGTTTTTTTTTTCTATGTAACTATGGTTGAAGCCAAAAGTTTTGCAATATATATGTAATTTGGCAACAAACCATGCTCTCTGCCTTTTAGTAAGTGCAACAGCTGCAGTGTACAAAACCCACTTCATCTCAGTGGCCACATCTCTGCCCCTGATTATACTTGGAATACTATAAACCTACTCCTATTAACAATCAGCATAACTAAAACTGTGCTGATGCTATTAGAGATCACACTCAATTCAAAACCTTATGATTGGCCATAATCCAAGCACTTTGGGAGGCCGAGGCAGGTGGATCACCTGAGGTCAGGAGTTTGAGACCAGCCTAGTCAACATGGCAAAACTCCATCTCTACTAAAAATACAAAAATTGGCCAGGTATGGTGGTGTATGCCTATAATCCTAGCTACTCAACAGGCTGAGGCAGGAGAATTGCTTCAACCTAGGAGGTGGAGGTGGCAGTGAGCCAAGATTGCACCACCGCATTCCAACCTGGGTGACAGAGCGAGACTCCATCTCAAAAAAAAGTTATGATTGGGAATTATCTACCTATATGTGAAGAATGTAGTAGACTGGATTATGTTTGAAACCAAGCTTCCTCTTAATTATTATAGCAAGTCCAAGTTTCTCAGAGACGAAATTAAATAATAGATATTATTGCTTTGTTATCTATTAGACTGCTTTAAGTATGATACCTTTAGGAGATGGCATGATCAATTCTTGGAGCCAGACTGAGCTGAGATACAGTTTTATCATTTACTATGTTATCCAAAGTATATCGCTCTCTTTGAACCTAAACTTTCTCCTTTGTAAAATGCTCAAAATATCTGCCTATTGGAACTAGTGGAAGACTTAAAATGAGATAGCATGTGTCCCCTAGTACAGAGCCCAGCACATGACTGCCATTCACTCCCTTCCCTTCCTCCAATCTGCCAAATACCATACTAGGTTTGTTCTATAATTTTTGTTTCCTTACGCAGGGCCAGGATTCAGATGTAAAATTTAAGGAGGTACCAAAAATGTGATCAGGATAGATATTATATTCCTGCAATATTTTTAAAAATCTGAAATTAATGCAAAAAAATCTGTGGTGAACAAAAGATTAAAATTTTAAATAAAGATGGGATCCATATTATTGAGCTTTTTCCTTTTGCCTCAGGCTCTAATATGGCCTGACATGGCACTGCCTTTATGTATAACTCAGCATAGGTTAACATATGAATTAACTTAGCATCCTTTAAACATGTTTCCAGTTTGTAAAATTAGTGTAGACTAATTTACATATTCATAAAATTGCCATCATTTTCAGTTTATTATATATACTCACCAATATTCAGAAAGTACAAGTACAACAAACACCTTAGAACAAAATTTAAATTTTTAAAAATGTATAATGATCACTCTTGCTTATGTAAAATTGTTAAAAAATACATTGTGCAGTTGTTCTTCACCATCCCTTAAAGATAGCTCTTGTTTTATTTTGAAAATTTTAGATTTACAGAAAAATTTCAAGAATAATATAAAGAATTTCTGTACATATACCTTTCACCCCAATGCCACAAATGTTAAAATTTTACTATATTTGCTTTATCATATTGATGCAGGATTTTTCTTGGCCCCTTTGCTGGACTTGTGGCAGGGGCACCCCATCTACTCAGCCCACCACACTCAGCCCCTGGCAGGAGGGAGCACATGAGCAAGCAAGTGTGGGGTCTGGCCGGCCATTCTAAGCGCCAACATGGGAGCAAGCTCCATGTGGGGCCACAGCCAGGCCAAGCATATCACGCCCAGGGGAATGCAGTGATGCCCAGGCAGGGGTGCCCAAGACCTCAAAGTCCCAGAGGGGGTATTACAGTATGCTAATTAACTCTTTTAGTTCGGCCGTCTGCAGCCTGAAAGACAGTGGTGTGTTAGCAGCTCAGTCAGCCTTTTGCCCTGCTCTGGCCTGCAGCTCCGGGACAGGCATGGCTCCAGGGCCAGCTCAGCACCACCGCTGCTTCTCTTATGTGGTGTACTGCCCTCCATTGACACAGGCAGAAGGTCAGTGTTACGGCCTTTCTGAATACCCACCTTTGGTGGGTCCCAGGCTCTTCTCCTGCATCCAATAAGAATGAGGTCATGCTGACCATTGAAGGGTGGTGAAGCAGAGAATTTTATTGAAGAACAAAACAGCTCTCAGCAGAAAGGGAACAGGAGGGTCAGATCATCTCTCCAGTGTGGCTGAGTCTGGGGCTTTTATAGGCATAGGATAAGGGAGTGTGTGCTAATTGGTTTGTGAGTATGCAAAAATGATTAAAACAAAGGCACCAGTCAAAAGTGGATGTGGTGTAAAAACAGGGAAGGGTAGGTATATGTGTAAAATGGTGAAAGGTGGGGCTAAGTCAAAGGAAAGCACGCCAGATGGGAAGACAGGTTCTCAGTCTCATCCATGGATTTGACTTGTTGCTTGGCCTTCAGGCTTTAAACTGGCTTTGGCTTGAAGGTGGGGTTCCACTGAGGACTCACCCATGTCTGCCTAGGATTTCTCTGCCTCCTACCTGTATCAGTACTTGTTCGTTGGTTCTCTCTCTATATATATGTGTATATCTGTGTATACAGATCTATTTGTGTGTACATATACAATTGGTTTTGGAACTGTCTGAGAGTAATTTGCAGATGTAATACCCCTTTATCCCTAAATATTTCATTGTATATTTTCTAAATACAAGGGCATTATCTTCTGTAACCATAGTATAGTGATCAAAATCAGAAAATTAATGCTGATATAATACTATTTTCTATAAGTTTACTCAGTTTAAGAAAATGTCTTTCAGCCAGGCACAATGGCTCACACCTGTAATCACAGCACTTTGGGAAGCCGAAGAGGGCAGATTGCTTGAGGTCAGGAGTTCAAAACCAGCCTGGCATACATGGCAAAACCCTGTCTCTAATAAAAAAAAAAAAATCAGCCAGGCATGGTGATGCACACCTGTAATCCCAGGCTACTCAGGAGGGTGAGGCAGGAGAATTGCTAAAACCTGGGAGGTAGAGATTGCAGTGAGCCAAGATCATGCCACTGCAACTCCAGCCTGGACAACAGAGTCAGACTCCGTCTTAAAAAAAAAAAAGAAAGAAAAAAGAAAAAAAGAAAATGCCTTTCCTGACAAATGTATATGCCTTTTATTAGCTCAATAAAACATGTATAAAGTATAAAATACCCCATTTCCCTTTTTGCTTTGACTTTTAACTAAAGTAAGTTTTATACACAATAGCTTTTCATAGTCTAGGTTTTCTAATATAATTACTATTTATCTTATTATTTGAATAATTCTTTTATTTTGTTTCATTTCATTGCTTCCCAAAAGGTTGGAACTTGGTTCTTTGGAAATTGTAGAGAAGGAAAAACTTCCTCTACCTGCTTAGATTCAGTGCCTGGGGCCTGCAAATGTAACTCAGAAAAGACAGGTTAGCTGGAGAATAGGCATACAACTTTTACTGATGTGAGTATTTTATATGCACAAGAACTTCACAGAAAAGAAGTGAAAAGCCTAAAGAAGTGGTAGACTCAGGGTCTTATTTACCATTTTAAAGAAAGGCAATAAAATGTGACTGGCCATGAGATAGGGGATCTGGGATTCTAGAGCCAATAAATTGTGAGAAAGTGACTAGGAACTGCATGAGAGGAAGTAATGGACAGTAAAGGTTATTTCAGTAAGACCTATTTATATAGCTCATCTGGATGTGAACTCTTCCTCTCTGGTGATAAAAGTGTTCTTGTCTTCCTAGTACAAGGAGAGGGTACTTTTCTCATGAGATATAAATGCTTTATAGGCAAATAGGAGAAGGGCAGAGAGCTTTTCCTGCATCTACTGTATCTTAGTTGTCTAGCTCAAAACAATCCTTATTCCAAAGTGGCATAATTTTGGATGGCATATCTTGATCCCCTTCAAAATTAGTAGTCTGTGTACAAAGAAATCTATAGTCAACTATATATTTTTTTCCAATTCTAATAAAGTAGATTTATGTAGAAATTCTCAGAGCATCTAATATGCTCATATACACCATGAATCTCCACAAAGGAATTGCAATATGTAGCTTTTCCAAACTTATTGAAAAATGGAACCTTTTTTTCAGGGAGCATTCCAAAAGCCCTGTGTTTCAGAATGCACTTTTAGAACTCTGTGAAATCAATGGTAGGGTACACCTTTAGCTGGTCCTTTCAAATATCAATTATTTCAGCAATCTAGGGAATTAGTCAAAATTGAAGTCATCTGCAAACACCTAAAGCAAATGTATACTCAATTTATTCAGACAGGAGACTTCTGGCCTTCTATCAGAATGAGGCTGAGGTTGTCCCTTCGCTTTGTGAGGTCTGGGGAAAGACCTAGTGTCTAATTCTCTTTACATAGATTTTAGCCAACCACCTCTTTCAGGGCCACCCCTCATTTCTACCTACAGAGGCACCCAGTCCTTTCCAGTCTAGAATCTTTCTATAAAGATGTATACGTATTATTATAAGAATAATAATCTGTTATTATTTTTAAGGAGTACTGTGTGTTTTGAATGCTAGGCGTTTGTCACACAAGATCGAAGCCTGACCTGTACTCTTTACCAGGTGGTAAGCCATCTCGGTATCAGACTGAGGTAGATCTGGGGATGGTAGAGGCTGTTGGAGTCTCCTGAAAAAGCTGAAATATTTTCAGACACCACTTTGGATCTGCTCAGTCACTCAAACACTTGACCAAAACTCTGTAGTTCTACATCAAAATGCAGTTTAAAGATAGTCTTGGCTAGAGAGATTTTGAAGATGAATTACCAAGTTTTTACCTTCTCTTTTAAGCAAACAAAACCAAACAAAATAAAGCAGTCACTTTCCTACAGCTCCACAAAGTGTTTACAAGATTGAATCCTGGAAGGTCCATCAGAATTACTTAACCTATTATCTGGAGTAATTTTATTTTCATTTGTCTGCAAAATAATTGCAATTTGGGTTTCAGTTGTGTTGCTGTTTGGCTGTTCTTCTGATAGTAATTGACCGAAAGGTTCAATTACTTCTTGAAGTTACAGTTATAAGGTGGCTGTCAGATCATGTCATCATCATAGTGAAGAAATCATTCATAGGCAGCAATTGTGTACACTAAAATATTGCAAGATTAATGGATCTGGACAAGGCCATATATATAAAATGGGCATGTCATAAACGAAGGTTCACAGGTCAAGTAACTCGGCAAGTTAGTCTCCCAGACCAAGGTAAGGCAGCTCAGGGGTGGTCACTTCTAAATTATGTTCCACCAAGCACACACCAATACCACCACCTGCAGTAGTTAAGTTTATCAGGGTAGCTTGTAATGATCAGACTCACATGTACTTTTTGTATGTGTGCGACTCTTCATTTCAATGATTTTACATTTGTTTATTGACTAAAGATTTGTTTCTCTTGTGTCTTAGATTTCCCCTATGTCTTCCGAAATTTTACTAATTTATCTGTAAAACTAAGGAATTTTGTGTCAGGAATTATGCTAAGAGCCTATAAATTCTATTCACTGGATTTTATTTTCTTCTTGGTACATATTAACCTGCTATTCTGATAAAAACATTAGCACCAGCATTTTAAAAATAGCACATCAGGTCTTTATTTATTTTGTTCCTTATAGAGATGGAAGAGGAGTAACTCAGAAAGATTTTTCTGTCTTTGAGTTTTCCTTTAAAATAGCTCTTAGAAGGGGCCACACCCTTCATCAGCCAATCATGAAGTACCCCAAATTGAATGCAACTGTCATATTCAAATTTGATGCAATGTGTGCATACAAAATTTGGTATATTTACAATTTTCTCAGCGTTCATTCAACCAGAGTTCATTATTTACATAAATAAACTCTTCTCTACCACAGCCTTTTAACAACCATAAGGTGTCAGCACTCTGCCCAAATAATCATATGGGGAACTTAAAGGTAGAAATGGAAGAAAGATGCTTCTTAAAATTGTCCTTAGGCATGGAGGACCTGAGAAGCTGGGAGCTGAAATGTTGAAGGATTCTATTTGTGGAAACCAAGAGAATGTCTAATTCAGAGCACCAGAGGGCTGTGAAGTAGTGATGTGTATTGACAACAACACAGAAAGAGCCGCAATGCCCATAATGACTAGAATTTTAAAAAACAAAACATGGGGAACTAGGAGAAAAAAGGAAAGCTGACCTGTGTTTGATTCTGGGACTGAACGGAAGATACGTAATTGCCCTACGTCTTAATAGAGTGTAACCTATAATCCTACTTTTTCTGCAAAGTTTATTTTGTGCTTAATGACTATTAGATGTTGCTTTGAAACATCTGACCACTGAAGAAGTATGCACCAGAAGAAAATGTGGTGGAATTAAGATGGCATTATGAAACATGTGGTTAAACATGACAGTTGTGTTTATACTCAATCTCAACATCCCGAAAAGAGCAGAAAAGGAATAAAAATTGGATAAACCCACAAGGACAAATAGTACCATAGTGGAAACAACAGCAGACAAGAGGTGTCAACATAAGTTTAGAAGTGAGTAAATGACTGGTTACTCCCCTAGGCAAGTGCCTGCAGAGAACAAGGCAAACAAACAAGCCAGTTCAACTGACCCTAGGGCTGTAGAAAGACTCCAGACTGGGAAGGACTGGGTGCCTCTGTGGGTAGGGATAAGGGGTGGCCCTGAAAGAGGAGGTTGGTTAAAATCCATGTAAACAGGAATTAGACACTAGGTCTCTCCTCAGACCTCACAAAGCTGAGGGACAACCTCAGCCTCATTCTGATAGATGGCAAGAAGTTTCCTGTCTGAATAACTTGAACAGGACTTAGAGAAGTTCTGAGCTTGGGAACATCAGGCTCAGTGGAGGAGAGGGGTCAGGTACCATATTGAGACCAAGGATATTAAGTGAAAGTGTGAATACTCAGGAGTAAGATTCCCCCCACCACCCACCCCAGGCTCCTTCACTCTGAGGATTCTGGCAGGAAGAGGAAACACTTCATGATCTTGACATTCTGGGGTTCCCCACAGATGGCCAGTCTCAATCTAATCACCCTATAGTGAAGTTCCCCATCCACGAAGCACTTAACACAGAGCTTCCAAGCACTGTTCGCCTTGCAATGTAAATGGAGGGCCAACAATCCCTATGCATTTGAGGAAGGCCTCAGGCAAGGCCAAGACTAAGACAAATAGGAGAATTGGGTATTTAGAGGCAACAGGTGCAATACAAGGAACAGTGCAAAAAATAAAACCATAAGTCATATAGTCATATACTCACGGGATGAGATGTTGCACTCATAAAGTAAGCCCAGCATACTTTTAAAAGAAATATTACAAGAGCAAGGATGAGCTCTTGAAGATGGAAAACATGACAGCCAAAGTGAAAGATTCAATATCAGGCTTGGAAGATGAAGTAGAATGCATTCATTCATTCAGCAAATATTATCGACTAGCTACTAGGTCCTTGACATTGTTCCAGACAGTGGAAATACATCAGTGAGCAAAACAGACAAAGAGTCCCAGCCTAGTAGCCCTTAAATTCTAGTGTGAGCGAGCATAATCAACACCATAATATGTAGGTTACATGGTATGTTGGAAGGGGTTGAGTGCTTGGGGGGGAAAAAGAAGAACAGAGCATGGTAAGGAGAATCAAGAGTGCTGGGAGGCAGGGGTGGAGACAAGTTGAACTTTTAAATAAGAAGGCCAGGGCTGGCCTCACTTGAGAACGCGACAGCTGAGCAAAGATACAGAGGGTGAGGAAGTCAGCCATCTGATAGCTGGGAGCAGATTATTCCAGGCAGAGGGAGCAACTAGCACAAAGACCCTGAGACAAGAGAGTGCCTGGCCTGTGCCAGGTACAGCAGGGAGGCCAGTGTGTCAGGAGCAAGCAGGGGAGAGGACAGCAGGAGATGAGGTGGAGAGGAGACAGTGCCAGACCACATGGGGCCATGGAGGCTATGGGAAGGACTTTGGCTTTTCTGCTGAGGGAAAGGAGAGCCACTGCAGAGTTTGAGCAGAGAAGTGACATGATCTGACTATGGTCTTAAAAGGATCACTCTGGCTGCTGTGTTGAGGATTGCACCTCAATTTCAAGGATGTGTGCAATGCCATGCCAGCATCCTCTGTTTATACCTCCGTTGTTCCTTCTGAGCAGGCCTCTCTGTTTGCTGCTGTCCTCTTTTCTGAGAAATGGTCCCTTGCTTGCTTCTCTGTCAGTATGCTCTCTACCCAATATCCTCTGCTGACTTCACCTCGCAGGTCCCAGCACGTGTCCTTCAGCTCCCGCTCCTCTGGCCTCATATCCTAAAGCACGTTACATCTGGCTGGTTCTGCTTTTGTGTTAATATTGTTGGAAGCGGGGCCCCTTTTGCCTCCCTTGTTGTTTGTTGAACCTCTTAGGCATATGCAAATAAGTATTAAGCACTTGTTTTTTAATAAAACATTTAATTTTCTGCTTTCTGAAGCTCTGTCATCAGGCAGAGTCCTTTACAGAGGTAAGCTTTGTATGACTCTTGAAAAACTCAACAGTTTAAGCTGCTTTAAACAAAGAGAGAAAACAAGAAAATCTGTCTCATATCTTAAATTCCAAACCTGCAGACTCTCGGTGGCAAAACCGACTAACAACCCTTCTGCCACACATACACACAAACTTTTATGGAAGCATATCTATTTAAACCAAATACACTTAGATTATAAGGAAAAATGCATGCATCATTTTTCCTGTAAAATCATTTTCCTCTGTAGTTTTCAATGCTTATCCTCTGATGTTAAAAAAAATAGAGCCTAAGGGACTTCTGATAAAGTTGGTGATATAATTGCAGGTTCACAAAATTCCCTTCCCACAGAATTGTGTAAGATTAACAAATATCAAATGTAAAAATAACAAAGAACATGCCATCAACCCTGAAACCAAGAAAAGATTCCAACTTCATACCATAAACTTTGAGAAGTGTCATCCAAAAAAAGAAAACTTGGGCCAAATTGAAAGAAGATGCTAAAAAAAAAAAATCAATACATTCTTCAAAGAGAAGAATGGAGCATGGAGAAGTACAAGGAGGGAATCCTGAAAAATTTTACTGCTTTTGAAGGCACTACATTGAGTATAAAGGTGTACCAGCAGAAGAGCTTAGAATACCCCATATGTTCATTGGGGACCCTTTCTATCATCAAGAAGATTTCTTTAACAAGCAAGAAGAGTAGGCAAGGTTTGCCGTCTTGCCTGCCTCTGATATATCAGTAAGTGGGTGTAAAATGAGGAAATCATCTGCAAGCAATGATTATTACAGCCAAACCAAGGAAAGCTCCACTAGACATGGAAAAGGAACACTTGGGCCCATAAAAAGCTGGAAGCCTATAATGCAACCCAGATGTGGTGAAGCAAACCTCTGATGCATTTATTTCACAGAATGAAGTAAAGACCTTGCTGGCGGTTACTTAAAGCCCCCTGCACACTCTCCTCTCCTCTTAGGCAACTAAATGACTGGGTAAGGAATTATCCAGTCCATATCATAGGTGGAAGAATAAAAAGCATCCAGTCCATATCACAGGTGGAAGAATAAAACAATATCAAACCAGGCACTGTTTGGGGGCAAATGGCAGACTGAGAAAGAATGACTTGTATCTACTAAGCAGCTTTCAGGTCACACCGACATGTGACGGAGGCAAAAAAAATCTGCACGTGCAAAAAAAGAAAGTAGCACAACTTACTAAAGGTAAAAAAGAATAGACTTTCCAATAGTCATAACAGTCTCTGCCTATTGAGCACTGACTACCCACCAGGCACTATTTTAAGTGTCGTTTATGTGTTAACTCCATTAATCCTCACAACACTACATGGGAAGCATCACAATTATCCCCATTTCACAGCTAAGAAAACTAAGGCACAGAGGAATTAAGAAGCTTGCCCAGGTTTACACAGCTCTTAAGAGTGGGACTAGGATTTGAAAACAGGCAGTCTGAGTCTAGAGCTTCTTCTCAGCTACTCTGCTTTTATAACTCAAGAAATAGACAACATTTTAGGCAACTGCTTTTTACTTTCAAGGAAATTTAAGAGAATACAAATGTATTGGCCATATACCTTTTCTTGAAAGCTGCTGGGGAAGAGGAGGGAAGAAAAGCAAGAAAAAGAAAGATACAAGCTCAGAACTCAGATCCAACATGGAAGAGTAGTTTAAGAAGTACCAGGATAGGGAACTGTTCAGTGGGCTTAAAGAACATAAGGATACAGGGAATATAAAAAAAAAAAAAGATTCAGTTAATGTGCTTGACAAGTAGAAAAATTATTGCTAATCATTTGATGGGTGTGTAAGAGCATTTGGTAGAAATTAGCAATAGGTGTCTAGTAAATAAAGCAAATTTTAAAAACAAGGCAGTTACTAATGACAGGTAAAAACAAATACACATAATAAAGAAGGAACATTCATATTCCTTAGCACAACAGGGAACCAAATATATGTGTAATATATAATATGATGCAGTATAACATATTCATATCATATGTAAATTATTCAATATATAATAGAGTTAATATATGTAATAATGTAAACATACTTTATCATTAGGAGGATAGAGGAGAGGTAAGAAGGATGGTGGGAGAGCTAAATCTCCATTTTGTGTGATTTGGATAGCATGTAAAAGGTCAACCAAGAAATCATAGTATATGTGGTTTTGGGGGTTTTGTTTGTTTTGTTTTGTTTGAGAGAGGGTCTCACTTCCATCACCCAGGCTGGAGAACAGTGGTATGATCTCAGCTCACTGCAGCCTCAACTTCCTGAACTCAGGCAATCCTCCCACCTCAGCCTCCACAGTAGCTGAGACTACAGGTGCACACCACCACACCCAGCTAATTTTTCTGTATTTTTCATAGAGACAGGGTTTTGCCATGTTGCTCAGGCTGGTTTCGAACTCCTGGGCTCAAGTGATCCTCCCACCTCAGCCTTCCAGAGTGCTAGGATTGCAGGCATGAGCCACCACACCTAGCCATTGTTATTTATGAAAGTAAATACTGGAGGAAGCATCTAAAATAGTTTGTGTGGATTGAGACTGGAGGTAGGGCGGTGGGTTTAGATGGGTGAAGAGAAGAGCCCCTGTCTTGTATTATATGCATGTTTGTGCTATTTGATTTTTTAACTATTAAAAACCTAAATAAACCAACAGATGAAATTATAAAGGTTATCAAAAAAGACCCCCTTTATAAAGTAGGTTTCTTTTAAAAGAAAACAAAGTACCGCTTAAAAGGTACTTATAAAATGTTTTTTTCAATTTGCTAAAGAATCTAACCAAAAACATTCTAATAGAAAGCTCTGTAAAACACTTCTTGAAAATTAAAGATTGATTTCCTATGTAGATGTGGCTCCAGGGGGTCTTAAATTCCTTCCCTTAGAAAAAAACAGCAACAAACAGTAGGAAACTTTAAAAATGTGTTTTGTCTAAGAAACTAAATCACATACTTTCACCCTATAATTGTATTTTTTTGGTTTTTCAAGATACTAAAGAAGGGACCTTTATTTTTGCACTTGGGTGGAGGCGTAACCAAGCCATCTGTATAGTGGATTCAGCTACAAGGCGGGGAGCCATTTTGACTAAAAAGGGCTGCTGTACTGACGCCACGTGAGATGAGGAGTCAGTTTTTATTACCTCATTGTCTTGAAAGATTCTATTTATATGTGAACTCTAGATTACCATCACAAATTGCCCATATGTCATGTTTCCCTTAAATATTATGGTTTTTTCTTGACCCATTGGGGTCCCTTGATGACCTCCCACACGTAGTGTGCAAACAAATCTATATTTATTGTGCAGCAGGCTGAAAAGGGAGAGCACTGCAAGCACATGGTGTCCGTTCAGGTCCGAATGAGGACAAACCTAAAACAACTGAGTCAAATGAGGCATTGTGCAAGTTTTGCTGGGAGGAATTGGTGGGTACAGATGGGGATTTTTAAGAAGAAATAAAAGAAACCTGAGGGAGTCCGCAGAAACCATACTGTGGGCTTTGAACTAGAGGTTGAAAATCTTGGCTCTGAAAGGCCAGAGAGAGAAATAATACAATCAACCTAAGAATTGGAATGGTTATTTAAGCGGCAGCAATAAATATACTGGGGCATGATGGTGATATGTATACAGAGTTCATTAAAGAAAGTAGCTAGGGTTGTTTGGCCTCTTGGAGACTGGTAGCAGAAAGGGAAAGAAAGGGGTTTACACTGAAATACTGTGAAAGAAGGAGTAAAGTGGTGGTGGAGAGGATATATAGGGGAAGAGCCAGTAATTAACTGAAGATCGCACCAAATTTGCTTTTGCTTGAGAAGTTGAGAAATACGGATACCTGGACAAAGGATCCTGATAAGTATCTCAGATTTTTCCATGCTTGGATGAAATTGGCATTGAGACATTTATATAGTCTCTCATTGATTTCTGAGCTCTGAGAAACTTTTAACAAAGATTCGCATGGTGTTAGTACGTAATCTGGTTTACCCTTTCCCCATGAATACATCTAATCCTTGAGCGTTTGCATAGTGCCACGGGAGAGAAGGTGCACAGGCTGTGTGTAAATCAGTTCGTAAATCTAAAGTGGCATTATACCAGTGGCCAGCATGTATAATCTATGTAAAGTTAGGTTTCACAAGAAAACTATAGATGCTTATGGCATGATATTCTGACTCATCTCGCTTCCCTTCAGCATTCCTAAAATATTTATCCAAAGATATTTGCATTTTGGCATTCTTCTTTTCATGACAGTAAAGTTAAAAACAGGACTCAGCTTCAGGCTCAGTACACACTTCAGTGTAGAATAATGAGCAGCTAGGCAGCTGAAACAAAATGACTGACGTGACTCCCCGCGCCATCTGTTGGTGGCAGGTGGAATTGACATGCTTTGGCTCTGGCTGACTTTGTGCACAATTGCAACTTGCCTGGTTGAGTTTGTAAGTACAGGAGCGGCTATAATGTCAAAGCCATCCACAACTCAGCCAGCCAACGCTTTCCTTTTTTTTCTCTATTGTCAAGGTGTGGCGGGGCACCCTGGCCCGCATGCGGTACAAGAGAACCAAGGCAGCTCTGACCATAATCAGGTACTACCGACGCTACAAAGTGAAGTCATACATCCACGAGGTGGCCAGACGCTTCCACGGCGTCAAGACCATGAGAGACTACGGGAAGCACGTGAAGTGGCCAACCCCTCCTAAAGTTCTTCGCCGTTTCGAGGAGGCCCTGCAGATGATTTTCAATAGGTAAGAATGCATTGCTGTGTGCTGCAGCCATTTATGGTGGCACAGTTAATCCTGTGCAAAGTCACAAGTCTGAGACCATGATATTGGCTCATCTATTTGCTGTTATGACATTTACCTTTACCTTATGTTTTCAGTTTTGTAGATTTGGCTTTCAAAGAGCGTCTGCTTAGCCCTCAAAATAAAGGAACTGTCAATTTGTTTTTCCTGTAGCAGTTGACAGCAATGTACCACAACCCCTGGACCCAAGCCATAGTCAAGATAAGCTACTAGCATGCTGTTTCTACTTTCTTTTATTAGCTAAAAATAAAACTACCACACATAACTCAAACTAGAAAATCCATTAATCCTTTCAAAGCAGTGGTTCTCAATTCTGCTTGAAATAACGAGGAGTTTAGGAAATACACCAACACCCAGGTCCTCCCACCAGAGAGTCCTGTTTAATGGTGCTTGTGGGGGGTGGGGGGTGCACCCAAGCAGAGATCCTTTTTTAAAGTTTCCCACGTGATTTTAAAGTGCAGCCAAAGAGGAAAATAACTGTTTTTAGAGTAAGCTATCTTTTACATAAATTAAAACCCATGTAAAATTTGGTACCTTTCCAACTGGTCTTTATTTTTTTATAATCTGCCCCGGATGTCAGTGTGTAGTTATTCCAAGTCCCTTCTTGCTTTTCGAGCTGATTTATTGCCAGTATACACCAGATGTATTTAGTTCTATCTTAGATACAGCCGTCTAGTCACATAAACTAAGCTACTTCTTCTCAAATATAGTCATTTTATCATGAAACTCCATAAAGAACACTTCAAACTAATTAATATGCTGAATGTACAAGAACTAATGTATAATTCTGTGCTAAATCAGATTTTATCTTCTTTAGATTTTGCTCTATATATAATTGATGGAAGGCATCAAAAGATAAAGAAAAATGTGTAGAAGAAAACTCTTTTACATATCTTATTTACTTTTTTAAAAAAACAAATAATTGCTCATAAGAAGAAAAAAAATACAGAATTATTGAAGGCAAAAGTACCTCAACCTTCAGTTCTCAGTTACAGTTCTGTAAATAATTAGTTTTCAGTCTTGGCAGGCTTTTTACATAGTTACATATGATTTGGGCATTTTTTTCTCTTTTTTACACAAACAGGATTATATAAATGGTTATATGACTTTACTTAAAAAGACGTCTTGGAGACCTGTGACAATAAAGATCTGTATAAGATTTTTAAGAGCTGTAGAAAATTGTTACTGATACGATTAGATTGCTCTACAGCCTATACAGTGTTCTTTTTTAGATTTTGAGGTTTTACTTATGGCCTAGAAATGATCGATTTATACAAAATTCAATGTACTCATTCAGTGACTACTTACTGAATGCCTGTTGTGTCGTAGGCACTGACCTAGGTTTAAGGGATATGGTGACAAATAAAGATGTGAAAGACAGTCCCAGTCTTCCCAGGCCTTACAGTCAATGGCATTTGAAAATAACAGATCTGCTATGTTCGTTCTGTATATGCACATATGCATGCACCTCACACACTTGCGCACACACACGCACACAGTTAATGAATCTTGCCACTTGTGTCCATCTAGTCCAGGGGTCTGCACACTTTTTCTGAAAGGCCAGGATATTAAGTGTTTTAGGTTTTGTAGGCTACAGATGGTCTCTGTCACATATGCTTCTTTGTTTTGTTTTGGTATTGTTAAACATGTAAAAATGTAAAAACTATTCTTAGCTTGTGGGTAGTACAAAAACATACCATGGGCCAGATTTGGCACAGGCTATAGTTTGCCAACCCCTGATCTAGTTACTATTGGGAATTTTTTGATCTGTGGAACACCGAGAGAAATGGATTAAAGAATTCTATGATTGTAGCATTCTTGTGTTTGTTTTTCTAAAATCTCAATGTGCATCTAATCATGTTTAAGTTCACTCCTGTTTTTCACAGTAATTCTTTATAATTGAGCCTTCTCCATGCCCAGCTTTGTCCCCTTCTCACGTCATTGAGGCCGGTGATATTTATGGCTGCAGCTGTTGTTGGCTACACATATTTATAGACAGCAGTTTGCTTGATTAGCATGAGAAGCATGGGTGGCTTTCTCCATGGTTGTGTAGGTCAGGTCCTGAATCCCCCAGTGTGCATCTGTGGCCTCTGGAGTCAGTCAGGGACAGACCTTGTGCTTGAGCCACTGTGGGCAGTGAAGAAGGGACAGGCTGACCAGGTTTGCAGACTGGAAACAGACCAGTAGACAGAGCAAAGATGTCTCCCCAACAGTCATGAAATTTGGAGATCAAATGCTGATTTGGGAATTTGCTTAGGAAGCCACTATTATAAGACCCACCTGTCACGGTGTGCTTGACTTTGACCACCAACTGCTCCAGACCTGTCACTCTTCTAGTCTCTTCTGGAATGATCTTAGGACAGTCTGTCTTGTTGGAGTGTTGGTTGGCCATAGGAAGTAGAGAAGAGGATTCCACTGTTCTACTGAGCCATTACTTCTTCACAGTGTTGCTTTGGCAACCTACTGTCTCTGACCCACATGTGGCCTGCCTCACTGTGGCCAGCCATTCCATGTGTAGGGAACAGGCACAGCTCTCACCTTAAAATCCTTCACCTCCTGCCCCTGCTACCAGTCCCTGCCACTTCAGGCTTAAGGATTCTCATCTATGCCTGAGGGGTCCTCTCCTTCCACTGAGTAGAGTGTTCTGCCCTGAGCCGCTTCCCCGTCAGCCGATCCCATCTGCTTTGTGTCTTCCAGACAATCGTTATGCTTTCTACTTTATTGACATCATTCCCATTTTCTGGTATTATTATAAATTTTTCCTTATTTTTATATTTATTTGGTTATTTCAATGGGAATTTTCAATTTTAGTTAAATCTTGTTCTATGGAAACAAGTTCAAGAACAACTGGCCTTGATTATTCACCTGATTAAAAGGAAGTTCTCGGTTTGCTTCTGCTTCAAGCTTCTGTGGCAGAAAAGAGGATATAAGTATCATGTAGGGCTAGGATGCTGCCAAGAGCATAAGAGAAGTTGTACCTGTTTTTCCCAATCAGGAATAGTTTATTATTTTTGGTTTAAGCTTTCAGTTGCTTAGCCAAAAAATCTTGGAGTCGTCCTTAAATCCTCTCTGGCCCCCACATCTAATCCATTGTCAAATCCTATTTGTTCTTCCTTCAGAAATATCCAGAACCAACACTTATCTCCACTTCCATCTCCCTGATCCAAGCCACCTTGCTCTACCATGTGTGTTACGGAAATAGCCTCCTAACAGGTCTTCCTGTTCCCAGCCTACAGCAACCACAATGATCCTTTCAAAGCATGAGTCAGGTCGTTGTTCCAAACCTTCCAATGGCCTCTCATCTCATTCAGAGGAAAGGCCAAAGTCCTGGTCATGATCTCATGCATGACTCTGTGGATTCTGACCCTGATTCTCCCTGCTCCCCACGCTGCTCCTCTGACACACCAAGTAAGCTCATATCCCAGAGCCTTTGCACTCATTGTGTTCTCTTCTCTTCCTGGAACACACTGGCTGAGGTCTCCATATGACCAGCTCTATCACATCTTACAGGTCTCTACTCATCTATCCTTATCAGTGGTGCCTGCCCAGACCACCCTGTATAAACTACACCTGCTCTCCATTCCTTCCCTCTTCCGTACTCCTTGTCCTTCTTGCCTTAACTTCACCATCCTACATGCTATGTGTCTATTCATATATCTATTGTCTGTCACTCCTTTCTAGAATACAAGCACCTAGGAGAAAGGACCTCTGTTTGGCTTATTACTGTGCCCCCACTGCCTAGAACAGCACCTGGTGTTTAGCAGACACCTAGAAAACCTTCATTGAATGGCTGAATGTTGAACCCAATTTTCTATGTCCTAAATATAAATTTTATGAGAGCCCATGTATCACTAAGTTCTAGTTGCTTTCAAAACACACAAACAACAAAGCAAGTTTTAGAAAAGATCTGTCTACATAAAATGATATGTATTTTAGCAACTTCTGTGTGTATTTTGGAGGCATTTTACCTTTTTTTAGCATGCCGGTACTTTGATTTCATTCTGCTTAATTACAGCTTCAGTTATTTTTGAGAATGCATGGAGCCCAACGTGGTGGCTCATGCCTGTAATCCCAGCACTTTGGGAGGCCGAGGCAGGTGGATCACTTGAGGTCAAGAGTTCTATACCAACCTGGCCAACATGGTAAAACCCTGTCTCTTATAAAAATACAAAAATTAGCCAGGCATGGTGGTGCGCACCTGTAATCCCAGCTACTCAGGAGGCTGGGACAGGGGAATCACTTAAACCCAGAGGCAGAGGTTGCAGTGAGCCAAAATCACACAGTTGCACTCCAGCCTGAGAGACAGAGTGAGACTCAAAAAAAAAAAAAAAAAAAAATGGAGAATGCATGGGATTGCATTTCTAAAGTCTAATGCATGTTGTCTGTTTACTTACAGATGGAGAGCATCCCAGCTCATCAAGAGCATTCCAGCCTCAGACCTGCCCCAGGTCAGGGCAAAGGTTGCAGCCATGGAAATGCTGAAGGGTCAAAGGGCTGACCTCGGGCTCCAGAGGGCCTGGGAGGGCAACTATCTTGCTTCAGTAAGTCCAAGGGAACAAAGTGGAATCTACTCCTACTTCCTCTACAAAAAAAGTGAAGAACATTTCTCCAAGAATTTGCAGAAAGAATAAAACACCTTTAGAAACTAGTTTCTATGAGATACTAAGTTAAAAGATTTTATTGCTTCTAAATGTACCGTATTTGATGTTTCTCCTGTGTTTAAAAGGGTTCTCTGTGTTGTATCCATATGTATTAAATACACTTTACAACCTGGCCTTTGACCATTTAAACCTTCCCTTACATCATTCAGTGACTATTTTTTAATTACCACCTTTATATTAATTATTCTCAGAGCTACACTTTATCCTCTCTCCCATTCCCTATTTTAAAATTTTTATAGGATCTTTGATGTTACAACAACCATTTAGTAGCTTACCATCTGGGGTGAGGAGATAAAGAGTGCATGTGTGAAACTATAAGTGTCGTTATAAAGCAGCACACTGAAAGATTGCCTGTCCTTCTCAAATGCTAAGCACACTGATTCTGTCTTGTTTCGTTTCTCTTTCAGAAGCCAGATACACCTCAGACCTCAGGCACATTTGTCCCCGTTGCTAATGAACTGAAACGGAAGGACAAATACATGAATGTCCTCTTTTCCTGTCATGTCCGTAAGGTAAGGCAAGCTTGAACCAGATCATCTTGGAAAGGAAAGACTGATTGAGATGAAAGTCACTTAAGTGTGCCTGTAATAAAACATAACAGTAGGTACATAGCTAGCTTCATCATCAGTGCACTAGACCTGTCCGTGCTGAGGCATTGTAGGAGTGACTGAGGTGACTACACCTTTAGAGTTAGGGTAGAAAGCTTCCCTAAGGGAAGTGATAACCATTTCTTTTTTTTTTTTTTTTTTTTTTGAGATGGAGTTTTACTCATGTCGCCTAGGCTGGAGTGCAATGGCATTATCTCGGCTCACTGTAACCTCCATTTCCCAGGTTCAAGGGATTCTTCTGCCTCAGCACGCCCAAGTAGCTGGGATTACAGGCGTGCACCATCACATCTGGCTAATTTTCTATTTTTGGTAAAGACAGGGTTTCACCATGTTGGTCAGGCTGGTCTCAGACTCCTGACCTCAGGTGATCCACCCGCCTTGGTCTCCCAAAGTTCTGGGATGACAGGACTGAGCCGCCATGCCCGGCCGATTTCTTTTTAAAACTACACTGGGGAGACCTCTTTGAAGTCAGTGATTTGCATTTCACTGAATGTTTATCTTTTATAGCAGCTGTATTATCTGCTTTATGTTTAATGGTCACTTAGTACTTTTTATACCTATATTATTTCTATAAAACAGAGTTCGGGGGATAAAGAACTAAGTTTAAAAAAGAAGAGTAGGGGCCAGGCACAATGGCTCATGCTGTAATCCCAGCACTTTGGAAAGGTGAGGCAGGTGGATCACGAGGTCAGGAGCTCAAGATCAGCCTGACCAATATGGTAAAACCCTGTCTCTACTAATAATACAAAAATTATCAGAGCATGGTAGTGCATACTTGTAGTCCCAGCTACTCAGGAGACTGAGGCAGGAGAATCGCTTGAACCTGGGAGGCGGAGGTTGCAGTGAGCTGAGATCACGCCATTGTACTCCAACCTGGGCAACAGAGTGAGATTCCATCTCAAAAAAAAAAAAGAAAGAAAAAAAGAGTAGACCATATTGGGATATGGAAGGTGAGAAAAAAAGTTCCATGCTGTATTTGCTTGTCTGATGCAGGATTTGTGGGCTGCCATTTACCTGAAGATGGTAGCAGTTAGGAAAGTGGAAGTTGGGAAATGAAAGGCAAAGGGCATAGCTAGTCATAAAAAGAAACCTTAAAATACTTGTTTAGGAGAGCACAGAAGAATTGAAATTATCATTAAAAGAGTATTTTGTAGAATTACCCAAATACATTTTAAAATATTAATAAAATTGTAATTTTTAAAAAAATACTGACTAGATTGATCCAAGAAGAGATAGTGACATAAATATAGCAATAGATAAAGGAGGATTAAGAAAATTATCAAAGAATTGCCTAATAACAAAGGCCCAAGTTTAGGTGATTTTACAGGTGCATCATTTCAAATCTTTTAAAAAATAATAATTACAGTATTATTCAAATCAAAATAATGACATGTGATTTTTCAACTATAAATTTGGCAGTCTTCATCCTTACATCCAATAGTTATAAGGATGTAAAGAGACATTTTTGGTAGGAGTATAAAGTATAGTCTTTTAGAGCGGACAATTTGGCAATATCTATCAAATTTAAAATTCTCCTACTAAGTCTTAAGAATTCCGCAACTCATATTTACCCTACAAATATATCTGCACAGATATCCAGAGAGAGAGAGAGAGCGAGAGAGAGAGAGAGAGAGAAATGTACAGGTTTGTACATTGTAACAGCCAGAAAAACTGGAAAAAATGTGAATATGTATCAATAGGTAATTAGATTAATCAATTGTATGTGTTCACAGTAGTATACAATGTTGTTATTAAAATGAGTGGGCAAAAAAGATACATGTGGGAAGAAAAGGACAAAATATGTGAAACAGTGGTTTTCAAGACAGTGGACATCAAGCAAGGAAAGGCGGTGTTCCCTGAAATATGAAGAAAAAAATGAGATGAGCCTTGCAATTTGCCAGTTTTCTGCCTTGAGAGACTTTCCAGTCCCAGGCACGAGCACAGAGGAAGGCCCTGGCAGAGCCCAGTAGACAAAAACAAAGCTTTTCAGTAGTGAGAGAGAGAGAACTAAGGTAGCTAAAGTTTGCAGAGCAGAGTATTAGAGAAGAGAGAGTTGCAGAGAGAGAAGACTCTGATCTGTCGAGGCTTCCCTTTGACTGTTCGTCTGGGTACTGATCAGCACATGCATATGAGGAAATAACTCAAGGCTGGGAAACAGCAACCCAGAAGGATTATAGGTAACAATGCCCAGTACTCACCCAGGGTTGCAAGTAGTGCCTGTTCACACTAGCCAGATTGGAAAACCTCATGATTTATGAGGCATTGAATAGAGTACTGACAAGAGATTGCCTCAGTAGGGGGTTATAATTAGCCCTTAACTAAACACTGTTCTAATCCTACCTAATAAATCTTAAATGCATAACCAGAGATAATCAAACTGTTCCCAAGTAACCTAATAGCATCCCAGAACAAAGCTCAAAAATGTTTGTAGGAATACAAAAATATCCAGCTCACAGAAGGTAAAATTCACAACATATGACATCCACTCAAAGCTACCAAGCTTACAAAACAAGAGACTGCAACTCATAAGGACAAAAAAAAATCAATCATTCAAACTGACCCAGAACTGATATAGAATTAACAGACAAGGTCATTAAAATTATTATTATTATTGTATTGCATATCTTCAAAAAGCTAGAGGAAAGATTGAACATGTTAAATAAACACATGGAAGATTTTTTTAATGACCTGCTTGAAGTTATAGAGATGAAAAATACAATATCTGAGAGGAAAAACACCCCATGGGATTAACAGCAGATTAGTCTTTGCAGAAGAAAAACTAGTGAATTTGAAGATATAGCAATAAAAACTACCCAAAATTAAACACAGAGAGAAAAATAAAAGTCTAAAACAAAGCATTAGGAAGCTGTTAGGTAACTTCCTGTGGCCTTAATATAGGTGCAACTGAAGTCTCTGAGGGAAAGGAGAGAAAGGGGAGAAATAAAGAATATTTTTTAAAATAACAGCTGATATTTCCCCAAAATTTGATGAAATGTTAAACACACAGATCCAAGAAGCTCAACAAATTCTAAGCACAAGAAACATGAAGTAAACTATATTAAGGTATGTTGTGATTAAACTGCTCCTTACCAGTAATAAAGAGAAAAGAGACACAGAGGAACAAAGAAAGGATGCATCTGATTTCTTGTCAGAAGCAATGCAAGTGAGGAGACAGTGGAGCAATGTCTTTAAAGTACCGGTGAAAAAAGCAACAACTCAGAATTCTATACCCAGCAAATACATCTTTTCAAAAACCAAAGTGAAATAAAGACCTTTTTCAGACATATCTGAAGATAAACACTATAGGAAATGTTAAAGGAAGTCATCCAGATAGAAGGAAAATTATACCACATGAAAATGTGGACATGCACCAAAGAATGAAGAGCAAGGGAAGTGGTACCTACATAGATTAATACATATCTTTTCTTATTTAAATGTCTTTAAAAGATAATTGACTGTATACCAGTGTTTATGACACCATTATTCATAATAGCCAGCAGGTGAAAGCAATTGAAATGTCCATCGATAGATAAATGAATAAAGAAAATGTGGTATAGGCCATGTGTGGTGGCTCATGCCTATAATCTCAACACTTTGGGAGGCCAAGGCGGGTGGATCACTTGAGGCCAAGAGTTCAAGACCAGCCTGGCCACCATGGTGAAACCCTATCTCTACTAAAAATACAAAAATTAGCTGTATGTGGTGGTGCGGGCCTGTAAACCCAGCTGCTTGGGAGGCTGAGGCACAAGAATCGCTTGAACCCAGGTGGTAGAGGTTGCAGTGAGCTGAGATCACACCACTGCACTCCAGCCTGGGCAACAGAATAAGACTCTGTCTCAACAAAAAAAAAAGAAAAGAAAATGTGGTACAGCCATGCAATGGATAAAAAGCTATAAATACATGCTACAACCAAGGTTAACCTTGATATTTATACTAAGAGAAATAACCAGAAACAAAGGGATACTGTATGATCCCAGTTATATAAGGTACCTAGAATGATCTGATTCATAGAGACAGAAAGTAGAGTGGTAGCTCTAAGGGTTGAGGAAAGAGAGGACTGGGGAGTTATTGTTTGATGGGTATAGAGTTTCAGTTTGGAATGATAAAAGTTCTGGAGCTAGATAGTGGTGATGCCTGCGCAACAGTGTAAATGTGCTTAATGTCAATGAAGCACTGACCTATCTACACTTAAAAACTATCCAAAAAAAAAAAAAAAGATCCCAATTGAAAATTTTGTTATGTGTATTTTACCAGAATTTTTTAAATGAAAAAACACAGTTAAAGAGAGATCCAAAATGGCCGATTAACAGCAGCTCAGGGTTGTAGCTCCCAGTGAAAGCGCAGAGAGCGAGTGGACGCCGCACTTTCAGACGAATTCTTGTTGCCCACAGACTAGGAGATTCCCGGCAGAGGAGCCACACGGGTCGCCAGCGCGACTTTTTTGGCCGGCG